>MNPL01006825.1:2311-31058 GCA_002081605.1 Tropilaelaps mercedesae | reverse complement strand
TAGAGGCGGGGATGCGTGTGGCGGCGGCGGTGGATGCGGGGATCCGTGCGGATGGGGGCCCTGTAGCAATTGGCTAAGTCCATGCGGGATCGGCTGTGGCAGCATAGCGGGACCTAGGCCGTATTTCTCGCGCAGGGCGTTCAGCTCGGCCCGGAGCATTGAGTTCTCTTTGACGAGTTCCAGGACACGGGTCTCGAGCACCATATCGTTGAGACGACGTTTCTCGCGCGACCGTTTCGCCGCTTCGTTGTTCCGCCGGCGGCGATCCCAGTACGAATCATCCTTTTTCGAGTCGGGTATGAATTCACGTTGCTTACGCTGCGGGAAAAGCGCGTCACGGCCGCCACCCAATGGCGAGACATCCATTGGCATCGGCCACGGATGTGACGGGGGCGTTCCAGGGATCTCCGAGGTGGCGCCTGCTGCAGGTGGACTGCCGTTAAGCAGCGCAATCTCCAGGCGCTGTTGCTTCTCGGGGGGCTCGTCTGCCACCATCGGGTATCTCAAGGCATCGACGTCTGGAAACGGTTTCAATGAACATATAGCAGAGCAGCACAACAAATAGAGATCAATGTTAGGCTCCCTACGAATATACTAAAGGAAGTAGCAGGATCCCAATTTTGCATCATGTGTAAGCATAGCAAAGAGGAAACAGGGTGTATTGGGTGTTTTGGGTCTTTTAATTACTACGTAAATAGTGTCGTGTTATGATTTACACGTGTCAAATTATGCGCTAACAATAATCTGGCAACTCCGTAAATTCATGTATCAAAATAAAAGTTAACTTACGCAATTGTTATCAAATAGATCTATGCTCTTGGGAAGTGGCTAAAAGAACGACTTTTTTGTCTAGAGTATTAGTTTGCAATTCGAATCGACTACAATAGAATAGATTCTTCCGAGTTTAATAGAGTACGGTTGCCGATGAATTTTTTTCGGAAAAAGAGCATAAGGGGAGGAAGTAAGTATGCATGTTTACCACTCTAGCCTAAGTCTGTGTGACAGTTACGGCTATTAATATTACCTTAATATGCATAATAATATATTAACGCACTCACGTACACACGTAGATGCATGATCCGGTTGGGCCCCCGGGAGTCTATGCTATTAACAATGTCTAGCAGTTCGCATCACACCGGTTCTTTTCACTCGAGTGGCAACTAAGATCGATACACAGTTGCGCGGTTAGAACGAGGAGAATCTTCAACGGATGTTGTATATGTACACATGAAAATATATTCACATATGATGGCAGGGCCTGATCAAGCACCGAGTCCATCGATGTTCATCGAGTTAACGTCTTTGCTATTGGCTGGGTCGATGTGAGTGGGCAAACGTTGAGAGTGGCGCAAGCACGTCCCAGTTACCGCCGGCACCATCGGAGGCGGAAAGGGTTACAGGGCGACAGCAACGACAGCCAACAGCAACGAACCAATGGATAAAAGGGTGGACCAGACGAAAATATGCCACATCCTCTATTAGAGAAAAACGGGTCAAGGTGCTAGCCCCGATTGACGTTATGTCACGAGTGGGGCGAAGAGGCGGCAAGAAACAGAACGACGACGACGACTATACCGCCGCTACTATACTCTACCGGCATCAACACCAGCCAAGAGTATAGACAAAACGACCACACGCGCCACATATCTAGCCATCTTTACATACGTACAGTTCACAAAGGCACAGACGGATGTATACACTCCACCAGAGAGCAACCACTTTCGCTTCAATCGTAACAGAGCTCACACACACACACACAAACACGCATTCAGATACATGCACTAATGGTATATATACTATTAAACAATGTGCCTCGGAGAATACTTCAGACTCTAAAACTGCAGCAGCAGCAATAGCAGCAACAACTAATGTTTTCTTTTTTTATAATCCGTAAAAGTTGACATTTTGTAATCAAATCACTTGTAACCCCTGATTCTAACAAGTCTGATGACTGTTTATAATTATGATAATGATGCTGGTGATTCAGGTGGTGGATATAATAGTGACGCGGTTGTTGTTTTTGGCTATTTCCCGAGAGCACCGAACTCCACGCGAAGTTTTCGCGGACGTCTCAAACAATCGAGATAAACTTCTACCAAACGGCGTTAGAATCCGCCTAGGATGGCTTAATGGTCAACTATACTTCTGGCCATGGCCTTTTTTACTGGTACATCGTATTTCTGGCACTCCCAGTATCTCGAGGGGGGCCGCTGCTGGTGGGTCGAAAGGCTGACCACCCTTTGGCTATTACGTCTTCCGCCATTTGTCGCACCGTTGTACCGCTCGTATAAACGTCGGCGAAGCAACAGTGCCCGTTAACGATCACGACTATGATGCGCGTCGACAATAACACATGAAACCGTCATGGCAGCAGCCTAGGGGAGATAGCCTAGTTTCCACTTCCAAATTAACTAGGTCAATGCTAGACAAGACAACACATAGGCGATTTGCTTTGCCTAGATGCATGCCTTGTATAGCGTTGTCTGGCCTGACCGGCTAGCGCTCTCTCTCGTGTCATTCCTATGAGTGCGCCACGGCCGCGTGAATATTGGCGGATACTGACGGCGTGTCTAATGCGTGTAGGCTCAAGCACACAATGCCACTGCACTGTGGATGCTGCAGAAATATACGGAAAAGATGAAGGAATTCCGCCAAAAAGGAATGTCACCTTGACTTGAATGGGTGTGCGTCAATACGACTGACAGTGGAATCGGACAACGTAAGTAAGACTAGACG
The DNA here is from genome assembly GCA_002081605.1 of Tropilaelaps mercedesae. NCBI lineage: Eukaryota > Metazoa > Arthropoda > Arachnida > Mesostigmata > Laelapidae > Tropilaelaps > Tropilaelaps mercedesae. The sequence goes on along the minus strand of MNPL01006825.1, from coordinate 28,322 downwards.
ACAACAGCAACAAAAGAAACGGCGAAGACTCCAGGTACACAACACCTACAATACAAATACCTATTTATTTGTGATAAAGCAACGCGGAATATATACAATTTGTGCGTATAGTTACTCATGAAAAGATTTCGCCCTGAAAAGGAAGAGTCTACAATTCAAGAAAAGGCTTTTCCCGTGCAAAAGATGTTTACTTCCTTGGAAACAGGGTTTCCGCTATTCGTACAAACGTTCTCTTGTTTGAAAAAAAGAGTTTCCTATCTGAAGGGTGCTTTCCCGCAAAAGAAAGTCGCTCAATCAACCTTGATGGGATGATAACAGCGTCATTTCAAGTCTCAGGTTTCGTAAAATTACCCGCTTAGGTCACGTACGTCATACGCCAAACGGTTGTCGTAATTATATGTTAAGAAAGCTTTCATTTTGTGTTTGGTCACCAAAAAGAGAACTCAGTGCTTAGAATATATTACGTCACTGTATGCATATGAGCTGGCGTGTATCAAAAACGGTGTGAAAGAAATACCAGTGTAGCAGATGTGACCGATTCAAAATCGAATACTGTAACTCACGATGGTCATGTAAAATGTTCGCATACCCAAAATAGCCTGAACTGGTTGCATTCCTTTACATAGGCAGGTGTTCGACCTTGCAAAGCCTGTCACCAAATGGGTTGCGGGAGCGAAGTCTAGAAGCAAGCGCTAGAGCCGCGATTGAGTAGCAACACAGTCCGGAACAACTAAGGGGTTAACGCAATAGCTACACTGTTTCGCGCAAAGCGTCGTGTGTGCCATTAAGCTCACTGATAAAAACATTGAATAGTCGACATCAAGCAGTGAAACATATTATAATGAAGTTCACACTTAGATAAACATATTTGCGTCCTCATACAACAAAGTCGCACCGATTTGTTGGCGTGTCCCCCTTCCTTACCGCTCTCACCCCTACTGCGAGCGATCTCGACCAAAATTACCACATGCAATCTCTCGGGCTGAATGACTACGTTTTAATTAGTACTGCTTAAATGACGTAGATTCGGTTTGTTTTGCATGTCGAAGCGGTGGCTTTGTTATCAACGCGGCGGGGGTTACACCCCTGATAGTGGAACAAGTTGTGAGAAGTGCGCTAGCGTGGGTACCATGGTCAGTTAGTCTGTACCGCAATTTGTCTGTGACATGAACGAATGAAGTTTCAAAAAGTTACTCCGGTAAATGGTTCATTAGGTCGGCTGTGGTGGAAGATCTCTCGTCCCGTTAACGTCAAACCGAGCATGTTATTGCTATTAAATAATACTGCCAGTAAAGGAGGCTGACCCATTACACTGTATGTAAAAATATTTTGCAAAACAGTGCTTCCTGTAAACAAAAAAATATGTACGATTCCTTCATGCTGCAAATACTCTGCTCTGTGCTATGTAGTACTTTAGAACGCCTTGCCAATTATTTGTAATTCAGACACGATGTTGTTGCCTGTGTACGTCATGTCCTTATAGCATACGGTCTCTGAACCCGTCTTAATCACAACTCCTTAGGATGCCCACATAACTACACTGTTTCAAAAACATGTGTTCTATACGCAGCATTTAACGTCCTGTGGCACTTTAAACTCAAATACACACTTATATGATCAATTTAGCATAACGTACCAACTATTCCAAATTTCTCATTTACTTTGTTTTTTCTCTGTCGAGAACAATTCCAGCATTGATGCGTACTGCCTTTGTAGCACACTCGGAGAATGCCTAGTAGTAACGTTGTAGCGCCAATAAGTAGAAAGACGATAACGTGTTGGCAGAGTAACGTGCTCACCCAAAGTGGCACCGAATGGCACCAAGGCCGGTGACCATGTCAACCACATCGGCCTTCGTTTCTTTACATTGGCCGGGATCCTTAACGGCAGACACCATCAACTCTTCCACGATCCACTGCCTGGTGTGTGGGTCATCAGCGAATTTTCATTGTAGAATTATCATTCTCTCTGCGGAATACGCTCACTTGCACACCCAGCACATACATATAGACCAACACACATTAACACATATACACACAATATGTTGTGCCGTGTGAATATGCCGCCGAATGTGAGAATGGAAAATGAGGTAGGTAGATTCGTTGTTTTTGGCGATCTTTGTGTTTTAATACTTTACCTATATAGGCAGAGATAAGGTATAGGTGAATGCAGCACAATCTCACGTGGACTGAACTATTTTCTTCAAGAGATTTAATTCATAACTACAAACTTTAAACATATGCGACAAGTATCGGACCGCAAGTGTTGACTGTGGCGTAGTCGTTTTACATCACGTTGGGTAGAAGAAATTGCAATAAATCTATTAGTGGAAACTATGTAATAGCTGTATTAGGCATAAGCTGCTCTAAGTTGTTTTTATAGTTACATGACGTGCACTGCATTGCGTCATGGAGAAAATAATTTGATCCGTAGGAGCGACTCCGTTACGCCGCAAAATCATTTCAGCTAGGAAGGCTGTACACCTAAAGGCCAATTCATTGTAACAGACATCCCGTATCCCCATAATCTCCCATACTCTACGACACATCGACCAAATAATAAGATTACATTTTGTTTGGCTTGTAGCACTCACCATTTAATCTGCACTTAACCTATTCGTCATCTCAAACGGCGTTATTTAGCACGAGATTACTTTTGTACTCCTTTCATAGCCATTTTGTTAAAAAAAAATTAAGGACCGAGTAGCGTCGTTTTGTGGGAACGCTTCGATATACCTTGACATATTTCTTACTAGAAGTGCATGAATATATGTTCGGATTTCAAACAAGTCACTATTTGTGTGATAGTTAAGGAACTACCATTATTAATAAATTCTTAAGCATAGGCGTTTTATTTGTTTGTGTGCTTATCGACGCTCAAAAGCATTTCAACTATCCATTTACTTTCATTATAATCGCAAATAATTAATCATATTAATTTTACGAAGGTGGGCCGAGGATCCTTAGTTGAAAAAGAACATAATGGAGACAATTATCATCATCTATTTAAGCACGTTTTTATTCTTTAAACTGAGTGTTGTGTGGGCTAAGGTTCTTTAATGGGTACTCAGCCATAATTGATGTCGCGGTCCTCAAAACCCCTGTAAACTATACAAATTTGTCAAATAATAGGCAGCATTTTTAAGCATGTATAGCAAGCACAACAACTGTTGTATGTTAGTTTTAACTGAGGCATGCGTGATATGGCTATAACTATGGTCCCTCTCGAGAAGATCTAGACTAAGGTATGCACAGGCACGGTTTGCCTCCATTGTCTCATAGCAGCTCTGACAACATTTCTATTGGGAAAACGAGTTTCTATAATGGCTATAAAAAGCTTTACAAAAGACACAATCATGCGAGCCTCTTCAGTTCAATGCTGGCAACAGTAAAGAAATGTGAGTGCAAAAACATGCTGGGCGTAATCGCGTTTGTTACGAGAGGCAGAGGAATCATTTAAGGCAGGACTCTGGTTTGGACGTTATGACGATGATATGATGTAATATTTCTCACAAAGCTCTGAGTGTTCCGTTCTCGCCTAGGCGAGTGCAATGTTATTATGTTGCGCTTTGAAAGAGGCGGCTGCCGCGCTTGCCAGTAACGTCTCTATTTTGATGTATGGAGACTAGTTGTGTAAGTGTGACCCTATCAATCAGTGTTAACAAGTTGTTTCTTTCTGTATTGGCGGAATGATCCTGCACACGTTGATTTAGGTAGAGCGGAGATCTTATTTACGGGTAGCGTTGTTCTTTATATTTTATGGCGCATAGCGTTAACAAACCTGTTTTTTAAGCGAACATATTTAAGGTTTATTTTCGAATCTGGATAGCCTTAGTCAAATTATATATCTATATCTATATCTATATCTATATCTATATCTATATCTATATCATCTGAAGGTTTTTATGCGTTATCATCGTTGCTAATGCATTGCTTATTCCAGCAAACCCTACTGGGCCTGGGCTTTCGAACACAATTCATAATATCCAAGCATTTGATCGCATAAGGTATGTAACGATGCTACATATTGATTGAAAAGTTTGGATGCTGTCGATGAGAATAAACGGTCTTATGATTTCTGGATGGCCAGCTTTGCAAAACTGCGCAAAGGTGCCTGTCACGATATTAACGACGGAAATCTCATTGAATGCAGCTGGATATAGAAATCACGTTCCATGATAAACGTAGAACCAGCAACGAGTCGACAATGAACGGTACTACACAAGTTCCATGTCTTAATTGAATGAATGCTTACTGGTAGCATGAGATTATACATATAAGTCCATCAAATAGCTTCTACCTAACGTGTGCATACTGACGTTTGGTCGTAACTTAATTTCCCCTCAGGAATTTACCAACTTGTGCCCACGAGCCAATGAAGTGGTACATTTGCTCCGGACACCGAACAATTTTTGCTCGTGAGAAATTAGTTCATACGAACCGAATTTCTGCTGAATGATTTCGATGAATAATTATCTACACTTTTTATCTACACTTCGTTGCGATGCTTTTAAACACCGTTACCGTACGTTATGGTACCGCCTACCGTTTCCAGCAGCGAGAGAAGCCACGTTGAAAAAAATAAACAAACAAACAATCCGGTAGTTCCACAGTATGGCATAAATGCGGCTATGGATGAAATTTGCTGTCCAGCCGTTCCATAGCTTCATTGTTGCAGTCACGATTTTATTTTCAGAACGCGTATCTCCGGCTTCTTCGGCACGGGCTTTGTTACGCTGTTACGCGTTGCCCTATGGACGCGTGGTACGAAGACCCAGAAAAACGAAAGTGGGCCGAACCGTAAGCTAGACGCTCACCAGCTTTTGACCACTAACCATGGGTACCCCACTAGTGCCAGCACTGGCAGATGCTATACATCAGCAGCTTTGCTTGACCCGTAATGCACCACTTATAGCGTCTATGGATAATACAATCATGATTTTTGTTGAAAAGCAAATAGTAAAGGATACATCATATGGTAAAAATCATAACGGTATTAAATTATTCGAAATTATTAACCAAAGCTCTGTGTGCTCGACCCACCATTAAGAGAAGACCTGCCATTTTTCAATAGGTGCCCATTAAACAATACGTGAACTTAAGAACCGACTGATCAGGGACCAAAAACGCGTCTTAGCGTTTGCGTTAAGAATGTGGGAAACGAATACCTTGATTCCTCGTTTGCACGCTGCCGTAACGATAACTGTGGTAATGCTTTGTAATTCCATTTAGAATTGAATTTTCTTGCGACGGCCACACGCCCGCCTAAAATGATAGTGTAACGATCCAACAACTTCCCAGGCAGGCACGTTTAGATTTGTACCAAAAAGTACGTTTACGACGACTATCCATAAACGGGAAATTTTAAACGTTCCAACCCGCGAAAAATCCATTACGAAATAAACCGCTTGCATTAATTAGGATGTTAGATAGGATGTTTGCTAACGTACAATCATCAATGACAACCAACTCACAACTTTGAGGCGGTTTTGGCTTTTGCTTATATATATGCACATTAGCAGACCATACGTATATATAAACTTGGCTTTTATCCAAAGTTTATAATTAGTTCTGCGTAAGGTGATTAACGCACTAATTTGTATAGAATATACAATCTATCAGCAAACCAACTACGAATCAATATTAGTGTTCATTTGTTAGTGACCGCTTTCCGAAAACTTCGCTTTCTTTGCATGGCGTTCCACTACGATACGCGCAAGCGTATCGACAAAGAAAAAGCTTCTCCAGCTTGTTTAACTGCAATCGTTCGGCCATGACGATAAAATGATGACTCACACGTAAAGTCGTTCGTTTTGGGGGAAGATGACGTAAAGCAAAAGGCTGGCACTGGCGTATTACCGGGTTAAAAGACTGCGCAAAGAAAGCCAAGGACTGTAGCGCTCGAACCAGTAAGCAAAAAAAAAGACGGAATAATGCCGGGGTAAAGCGTACACGCTGAAAATTCTGCTCGACTTAACTGAGTGGAGACATCCGAGGAAACCGCCGCGCTAAGGTAGAACAGATCTGGGCTGATCGGAGCGCTTGATCTGATTTGATCTGGATTTTGGCGATTTCGCTGGCCTGCATTACGCAGTGAGTGAATTGCAGTGCATGAGTAGGCGCACGTGGGACCGCAATCTTGCGTATCTACCCGTGTCACTGGCGCAGAACTTATTCAAAGAATGAAGAAGAACTCTTGATAGCCCGACGCTACTCATATGGGTGAAGAAGGAGAGCAAAACATTCGACAAACGGCGAAGTCCAGGTAACGACATGGCCGCGTCCCATATCAACAATGAGTGCGGTGCACGACGCCCCGAAGGGGAGAATCACCCCGAACGGCGATGCTCCAAACGGCACAGAGTAACAATTGTGTAAGCGTGTTACGATACCACTAGGCAGAGTCAGAGAATCATGGCCAAGGCTAAATCATCATCGGCAATCATCCGCGTCGAACCAATTTGACAAATGTCTTCAATCACCCAAGAAGGAGATAAGTAATCGCCCGCTTCCCCCTTTTCCCCTTATCAAACTGTCATTGAAACTTCGTCAGGTCAAGTGAACGTATTTCGCTGGACTCAAGGTGACGTCGGTCAATGCAAATCAAGTCAGAGTTAAAAATATATCTTTAGACTAACCGTGAGCCAACGTTTAATGTCCATAATGCCGGGTTTCGCATAAGAAAGTCAGACAGAGTTATATTTTTGCAACTAAATTTTAGGAACATTCGATCTCATTGATAGTCAGCGACCTCATTAACGCGGCAATTTTCGAAATGGAACAAAGAGAGGTGTCTAATCAGTACGCCTGTGTGAAAGTATCAAACAAGATTGCACTGAGGTAGGTTCGTAATATCACTATTAGAAGATAGCATAATAACCTTGCTTCACATTTCAGAAATCCCGGTACTCTAACGCAATCAAATAAATGTGACTTTAGCAATTGTAGTTTTTATTTAGTCTTTTTATCCTGGTTTTCTGTATTTTTTAGTTCCTTTCTACCTTGCCGCGATGCTCTAAGAGATTTATGCTTACGAGCATTCTTCGGTATCATCTTTGAATCAAAAATAATTACCAGCAGTATTAAAACAGCGAAAGAAAAATTGTTTTTCTTCGCACGATTAAAGTGAGTGATAGGGGTTCGGCAGGCCAGTAGGCGGGGGGTACAGATCAGTATAAAAGAGCTGCGCCCTAGTTCGAAGTCTATCACAGGAGGCAATTTATGAGTATAGTGAATTTGCGTTACGGTTTGAAGCTTAAAGAGGGAACGTTATTTTAATTTTATACTGTTTTGAACCTTCTAGGGCTCGAAAAAGTATAATCGTTCATAAATCGTATCTATTCGTACTAACTAGAATGATAAATCCCAATAACTCGGAAGTCCTGCAATAAGCACATGTTATTTTTGGTAAGATGACCGCTTTTAAGTGGTAGTGGTTGTTATCTTATTCGGACGGTGCATATACATATATTAACATTCTATACTACTGTACATTTTTTGAGACTTTTTCGGTTTTAAACTCAGAACTTCTATATCAAGCGACCTTAAATACACCGCGTTACGCATACAAATGACTTTATGTCACCGAGGGAGTTCAAACTGGGCAACTAACGGCTAAGCCACTTCAACCAGCCCCGTATGATAGATCATAGCTGTATCAAACACAAATTAATTTTTCATGAAGTATACGCAAGTGTACCAGTGCTAGATTTTGGACTTAATATGCCATTAAATTCTTCATTTGGCATTTCACATGTGAACCCATAGAACCGTAGTTACGATCTTTTTGCAGGAGTGGTTGTTTACTAACCAGATCAAGCATCATAAACCAGCCTTCTTCATAGAGAAATCTTGCCTCCACTGTTTCCACATGAGACCTCATCTCTTCAGACACAATTCAAGGCTTACGAAAACGATTGGGATAGGTGTGCGAACCGGAAGTGTCTTAGCTTCTAATACAGTAAACTCATTCCATATGTACCCATCATTGTTATTGCTCTTAATCAGTATAGAGCTCCTACTTAGTGTAACGATCACTTAATTACGGCGAACTCATAAGAAACATTAATATCCTTACAGCTAACAACCGCATCCGATAATGGACGATTTTTTTACTATAATTGACAAGCGAGCCGTACGTTTTTATTGAAACACTTTGAATTCCGCCTGCGAATACAGGCTTACCGTCGTGGTATACAATCAATCGTAGTTTTTAGCCAACGTGAGCGGCGATAACAACATCAACAACCTTGTCGTCTGGTGGTGGTTGAACAGTTTATGTGACCTGTAGCTGTGTTTAATGTATCAGCCCCGTTTCTAAAAGAAAAGTATTCAATCAGACATCATCGATACGATGCCTGTCACGTTGGACATTCGTCGCCAAACCGTACACACAGTCACAGTATGTATCGAACTCGCCATCATCATCGCACATCGACAGTTTCTAATGAACACATCGTCGCAGACAAAATGCCGATCGAAAATATTATTTAATTAAGAGCTGCTTTTTCCCCAAGTTTGTCCTTGCCTACTTTTTAGAACAGGGCAAGTTTGCGCCTTTGACAAATGCTCTGCCGTTGGATGACCCACAAATGTATCCATTTGCAAGCGTTGACCGGCGGAAGTTTTTTCACTCTAGCTAGACGTACTGACATGACGTACTGACAACAAATGTAAAGTTATAAAAAGTGATTTAGCATTTAGCCAGTCTCCTGTCAAGAGCGCGTACGCAGAGTTCGTGGCCGTAGGTGACAAATCGGGCAACGGATACTTGGTACGCTGTATGGTTAGCTTGGACAAACGCATACCTGCCATGCATAAGGCCGTCCGCCACGTATTTAGCTGTTACTTATGTTGTTGTCGTTGTGGTTGTCGCTATCATTCTTTCTAGTATTATTGCTGCTGTTTGTACTGCAGTTGCTACCACTGATGTTGTGTGCAGTTTGCGCGCGTGTGCCACGTTTGCAAGCAAGAGCTATAGTCGAAGTCTGCGTGGGGTGACGCCCATTTATTGAATAGGCCCCCAAAGAGACCTTCAGTTTGAAGGCTTTTCGACGGCAGCGAGCGGCGAAGGTCCTCGTTGTATGTGAATGTATGTATGAGAGCGTGTATGTTTATTTGGGTGTTGTGGTGAACATGACACGGCCAAATTAACAGACGGACAAAAACGACACTCAGCTGACGCTCACAACCAACGACCTTCTTCAACAGAATTTATCACGTATAGATATTACATTTCGATGGATACAGATAAGTGCAAACGATGTTCAGATAGTCGCGATAATCTCGGACAAAACACGAACTGACTCAGAGAACGCCAAAGGCGGGTAGAGAATGGGTAAGGTAAATGGGTTAAAGTAATTAATAATTGAGTCGTTTTATGATAATTGGGTACTTGCAGTACACGCTCAAAAATATTCGTATGTGTGAATAAATACATGTTCATAAACTGTGCTTGACCTCAGAAACTTTGAACCTCAGGGAGGCTTTTCTAAAATCAATGAAGACCAAAGCGTTAATATGGCTATGCTATTTTACTACGATGAGGACGATTAGCACTCGGATGACCTTGTCACGTGACATCTAATATTTTTAGGGCAGACCATCACACGACATTTAACGTCCTCGGTGGTGCTCTTTGCATTACCTCGTAAGACGGACGGACACCGATAAATGTAAATGTGTAACGGTGGGAATCGAATTTGTGTACCTGCGTGTCGCCTTGAGGCGCACACGAACGCATTCCAAGCCACCGAGCTTGATTTACTATGCGAATTATCGCGGTACAAATAGCTCTTTTAGTCGAAGATTTACCATAATCAAGGCACTATATACTAGCAACTGAGTGGAAACTTCAAACTGATTATCAGCCAACATTTAATATCCATGGTATTACTTTCGCACTGCTTTATTAGACGGACCTTAATAAATGTGCAACGAAGAGGATCGCGCATACGTGTTCTGTTCACTCGCAAAACACACGCGAATACTAGTCGCGTATATATTTGCATAGTGGCAACGTGCATAACTAACAGTAGCAGTTAATTCCAAATTTCAATGTGCGCTCCTGGGTCAATTAACTGTTTGGGTCTTTGACGGATATACGCGCAGCGTTCGGTTCGTCATGATGAATTATTAATTTATTCATTTAATTTTTACAATAACTTGAAACCTACCTTATTTTTTCTGTGCAGCATTCCTTTCATCGAAGGCCACTCTCCGACGTTTCACTGCAGGAAAACATGATTGGCTTATTTGTTTATTCTTTCTACCTGGTGGCAGGAGTATGGAATCATCGTCCTCTGCACTCTGGCGCATGTGCGTACAAGATAGAAAAATAAACCAGAAGTATCCGATAGGTCAAAAAATAGCATCAAAATATCAAAAAAATAACCTCTTCACCTAGGTCCCTTATGGTTGATAGTTTTCCATCTATGGTTTAGCTACGAGTGCTGGATGATGAAATACATCACGACAATTCTTACTACCGAACCGGCACGAGCATTATGTTTACAGGTTGCAATAACAGTTCTAGATCGTGTTGATGGCTGCAGTGAGTAAATGTTTTGACAGTCTTCGGTTGCATGTTATGGCTATTATAGACTGCATATCACTTACTCAACAGTTGTTGTCGGTAAGGACTTTGTACGTTTAGCGCCTTTGCGCAGTTGAACCTGCTCGAAGTAATATTGGAAGCATTCACGAGTTGGAAACGGCTCTCAGCCATTTTAGATGTGCGTTCTTTCCTTCAATAAGTCAACCCAACTCTCCAAAATGCCCTAGTGCCAGATAATACCTTGATAGCCACAATCTAACTTCCCAGGTTTTGTCCTCGACACTAAATCTTCATCTATGTCATTTACGCTTACCCTCTCTACGGAATAAACTCCACAAGCAATTCCGGGTTCGTCGACACTGACAAAAATTGTGAAAAGACCCTCGGTTGTTGAGGCATGAGTGTCTTGTGTAGCGTTCGGCGCGCACTCCGTACACGCACACAGGTGCGACTACGACCTTTGTTGCGCCCTACGTCACAACACCTTCATTCAAACTCTGGTGTCAACCATCAAATCCCTTCGACTTTCGTCGTTGTTGGCATTGTCCGCTACTCTGCCCTTCCTCTTCACCTGAACAGTATAACTGTATGGCTAGTGTGTGTGCTTATGTGCGATAGCGTGTAGCGGCGTTCCCTTGGCCGTGACAGCCAATGGCTCAGTGGCGCTACTACCGACATCATCATTTAGGTTCTATTATGTTTGGATGTCCATCTCGGTGGGCCCTTGAGCTGCTCGGTGGCTGTCGCGGCGATCGCTGCAGCCCTTGCAACCGCCACCGTCATCAGAATTGGCTTTAGCGTCGCGACAGAGGCGTCCGCCAGTTCTGGCCAAGTTACCGCCGCGCCGGGAGCGCCTTACGCTAAGCAACGAATACCCATCGTGATCACGTTGAGCCAATCGTTGCGGCGGCGGCGGCGGGATCAACAAATGTACACATGCAACCAGTAAGAGAAGTTACAAACGCGATTCACTCTTTCTGGCGACCCTTGCTGAACAACTGGGTCACGGCTTCGTTCTTTTATTGGACTACTACTCTTTCTGTGTGTGTGTGTGTGTGCGAGTTTGCACACATTTTTATCATATATATTGATACGCCTGCATAGATACACAGATGGAGCATGAATCGAATTGTGTCCACGACGCGCGTGCTTATCTGACGAAAAAGAAACGTAAACTTTTCTCCTCCTGATAAAATAAAATGTAGCATATGCACTGTGATCGAGATAGCAGTGTGATACATGTAAATAAGGAACTAGTAAAATAAGTAAAAAACAAAATACAGAATATGTGCGTTTGGAACTATAGTCATTTACGTGAACTAGATATTTTGGGTTGTAGTTTGCTGTACAAAATCTGAAAAAATATTCTTGAAAAAATGTTTCTAAAATACAACATTAGCGATGGCTAACAGAAAAACAGGTATATTTGACACAAGAATCGTGCGTTAAGCCGTAGTGAATAATAGAATATGTATGGAGGCCATATACGCCCCATTAATACTTGCAAGTGTGAGGTAAATAACGTTAACGCCAATTGCATAATGTTAAGAGGTCTCACATGTACAGGTGAAGCATGGGTGGTGCTTTTGAACAACTCTCAAAGAGCTAAATGTATGTCCCCAGATGATCCAATAGCGAATGTGTTCAAATACGTGGTCTCCACAACAACGTATCCATTGTTAGCTCGATATTTCGACACGAAGCTTAATAATCTGGGCCACAAACGATGTCAAGATACGCGAACGATTCTCGTTCTAAGCGCAACTATGGTCCAAACCGCCGAATCAAAAACAGTCTGTCAACTACATATCCGTTGCGAACCATTCTAAACAATCTAAAAGTTAAGCCTTCACTCAAATCCTCATTATCGAAAGGATCGTACGTAATTTGTCGAATCAAGCTCAAGTAACGGCTCCATAAGTCATTCAAGCGTCACAGCAAACTCTTAAGTCGACAGCCAGAATGTACGCTAAATAAAACAGCGTCAAATTTTGAAAATGAAGAAAACCCATTGCATGGACTTTTATAGGCCAGTGTAATGCATACATGGTCACAGCCTGTGTGTTTGCTGTCCTTGTGCTTGCTCGGTGGCGCCTCTGTTAATAATCGCTCAATAATATAGCTTACTAATAATGAATGTTTACGGTTTCGTGTTTGGCTATGATATTACCAGACTCAACAATATTCAGTCGTTCCAATTACCAGTTATGATTACAATTTCTAGTTATGATGCCGCGAAATATAAATGTACGAAAAGTCATTTGTGAACTCATTCAAACCAATTAAGCCTCTCGGTCACTGCCATAAATAATAGAATACATTACTTGCCAACAGATCACCTTTAATGACTATATCTCGTGTTAGTTGCTCTGAAAACTGAAAATACGTCATGTCCACGGCGCCAAACTGGTATATCGGTTTGCTTGTGAATCAAACACGTCATATTTCACACGAAGACGAAAAGTATTTATACTTGAATGTCAAATTTTTATGTGACCACCCAGCCTTTGCCATTAACAGGTATTGCTCCCGCGTGTTATAAGCAGTTAGCTTTCATTTCTCTTTTGCCGACCATCCAACATTCGCGGCTACGAAACAGCCACATGGCAGCCGCGTCTGACAGCGTTCGCCTCAGTGACTTAAGCATCATTCAAGTATTTTCATAGCGTCGACCATTAATTTCTGGATCAGCGATTCTGGTTCGACGTACGTAGATCCTTTCATATTTGTACGACGTACGGTAAAAGTATTTACGTTCGCTCGCCATCGCACATAAAACCGCCGCGCCCATGGGCGCCTATCACCCTTCGCGAAATGTAGTCGTGTACATTGTATTCGTCGTTGGGTGTGCGTTCAGCGACTCTCTGTCTTTTTCACTTCGTGCTCTTTTAGCAACAACCGGTGACCTCTACCGCTAGCGTTCGCCGATGACCGCCCAGAATTCAAGCACCAGCACGGACGGCCATCAGCTATGGCAGTTCTGTCAAGCCATGTCGAGGTGTCCGAAGGACGCCTGGCCAGATTCACCAAGTGACTTTTCTAGTGACTCCGGCGTCGGAAGAGCGAAACGAAGTGGTTCTTCATTTACGGACTCACAATTCAACTGGAAAAGCCACAAACATGCGCCAGTCGTTGTTCTACCGCTCAGTGGACAACACTTTCACTTCAGCGCCGTATCGCTTCGCCGTTGTCAGACATCTTCTGGACGCGAATTCGCCTGTCTCAAAAAAATTTGTGTAATAGCTTGTTCGGTAAATTCGATCATTTGTATCGTTAATTTTTGCTACTGATGCTACCGGACCATTCCCCATTAAGTACAATAATTAACTCTTCTACTGTTAGGCTTTTGTTCTGTTGTCGTCCAAGAGAACCCTGCTCATTCAGCAACTGCCGGGAGTCGCTCATTTCATAGCTGGTGTACATGTGTAAGATATTGAATAAATTCTGTGCGGTGATAAGGGGGAGGCATAGAAAAAAGGTCACACCATTGGAAGATTAGTTCAGTACGGCCTGGGATGTATAAACATAGATAAACCGACGAAACATCGTAAAGATGGCGTTTGATTGCCCCACCCACGGATCAGCCGCTCAACCGTTAACTTGGCCGAGCGCTCGTTGACCCAGAAGCGCCATGAAAACACGACCGTTACGTATACACACATACGCGCATGCAACCATACGTAAATTGGATTCATCATCATGTTGGCTATCATAGGTTTCTGAGGACTATTAAGGAGTTCATAACGAGACATTGCCGCTATCAGTGCCGTCGGATATTGACAAGGAAAAGACAATCAACAGTTCACAGAAGAACGGATGTCCGGTCTAGCCGTGATCGATTTATCTTAGCTAACAGGACTGTAACGATGCTGTTAATAGAAAAAGCAGCAATGCTAGGTCTTAATAAGAACATTTAGTGTAAACTGACTAAACTTTGACTACATCAAATCTCTCTTGCAATACTGTCTAATAAAATCTTAAGACATAGTTTGGCGCTTTGTATGGCGACAGGAGCACATCGCGTTTGTAACGTCACATTTAGCCCTCACCATCAAAAACCGCAGTAAACTATGAAAGTATTTAGACGTCAGGACGGTTGTTGTCGCTGGCTTCGCGGTGATGTGAATCTGTTGTTGTGTTCTAATTATTATTACAGGCGTCAACTGACAGCCGTTATGACAATTCAACACAACAATTTGGCTGTTTCTTGAATTGAATTGATCGTTTTAGCCTTGGAGCCTTTTATGTCTACATCTTCGTTCAATGATTCCGGAGCAATTTTACGCCATTAGCTGGTTTTTTCAAACGCTTCTCATACGGTACTTTAAGTTGTTTGCGACGTCAGCCTTTCCACTCAACCCGACTTCACAACTTGTCAATGCAATATCATGGACTCGTTTTTGATGTTGTTCATTTTTTTGATCACTTGTTACGTTTGACAGAGTAGGAAATGTTTACGTCACTAAATCGATCGCTGATTTAAACGTGGGAGGCTCCGCCCAGTGGAACTTCGTTCATGTTGGATCGAAATCGTATTCGATATCAGTCGCTGGGTGTCGTTTTAAAGTAAAAAACGAGCTGTATTAGAGTTTGAGATATACCATTATCTTTCAACAAGAGTAAAACACGTGATTGTTAGCAGAGTCGCTCGATACGAATATGAATTAAAAGCTTGTCCTGACCGACTATGTGCAGCCGCAGAAACGAGCACAAATAACCTAAAAAACCTGACCACAAAAACCTCCCATCTGGGTATCTAATCAGGAAACGGCGTAACTAGCGTGACAGACTTGAGGGATATCCGAGCGGTCTTAATAATGCCGAAGATGAACACTGGAAAGACATTCTGAGAATGGGCAATTGACCTGTTGATTTGTTCAAAACAATTCATTACAATATTTTTTGTCGTTCTGTCGCTTATTCTTTGCAAAGCAAATAGGCATTACCATACTTACCCGATAATAAGAATATGGAAGTTTGAGTAACGACAATATTCTTTCGGGCTCAGCTTCTGAAGGCGAACGTTTCTTGTTTTGTTTGTTTCGTCTGCGGAAACGTTGGAGGCGAAAAACGGTTGATTAGAACTCCAGTATGCCGATTTCGTCTGCCATCTGTAATTAACGAAAAAGAGAACTTTTCGAGTAAGTCCAAACATATCTCAGCGTTCAGGCGAAATGTATTAACTTGTTCAATATTTAACCGAAAGCAATCGCTTAATTGACCTGACTCCGCATAACGACGTTCCGTGCAAAGGTATGAAGAGACTTCAGTGATTGGCCCGTTAATCTGGGTGCACGCCCTAGCTCTAAAAGGGCCAAGAGCGTATCTGTAGCATCCACTCAGCTAAACAGAACCTGAGCGCCATAAATATCCACGTTTTTAAGCCAAGTTTGGGCATTTATTATATTTCTAGATATGACGAATACTGGACTTTTCATGCCGCCATGGCGGCCGCGTCACTTTGGTAGCAATTCAAGAGACCTCGAATTAGTACTCCTAACTCCTAGTGCAAGGCAGTATACGGCACTAGGATATGTAAGATTGTTTTACAGCACACACACAAATGACTGAAGGAATCTTAGTATGCAGAGCTTACAGACAAAGGGACAAGGCTTCGAAAGGTACCAAATAGGTTTCAAATAGGTCTATCAGGTCTGTTTCATTGTTTAGTAAGCCGTATCCAATGTCGTTTTGTTTTCTTCAGCCACACTTTGGCAATCTTGTGCATTGACGAGAATAAACTGTATCTTTGAGGAGCACCCTAAATCGTCCGCCCACACAACGTTTAAATAATACCCGTTCTTTAATTTCAGTCCGAAACTGCATGACCGCGACGCGCGTCTATAGGCGTCATACATATGGTTATTACCCGTACTCTTACGGTAGCCGACTGAATATAACGGGCGTCGGGATATCGGCATAAAAATATGGGTAATAACAAAGTATCAAAAGTAGTGTAAGCCAGTAGGACATCTATAACGAGCGATGTCTGCTCATCTCAGACCGCATCACTGTCAGCAACGACGAGGACGACGCCTGCGACAGAGCGGAAGCAAACGTGGCAAAAAGATCATGGCGCAATGAGGGACGCGTACGGGTTCGTCACACGTATGTGATATTGTGCGGAACACGTCGCATTTAAACGAGGACACACCGAGCCATCGTGCAGGATCAGACCCACACAAACAGCCAATCGTCCTGTCCATTCATCGCTCAGCGACTGTGAGTGAGAAAGATCGCGAAAACAAAGCACGACGACTACGACGTTAAGCGCCGAGAATTCCGTGGTGCGGCGTAACCGTGCCTGTTGGTGTCTGCTGGCGACGTCACCGACTCGGGAGGCTGCAAAGAAACAAAACGTTACGGTCGCGACCCAGTGACTCACGGCGCCAGCGGCTAGTAAACGGCCCGCCGTCGACTGAACTGGGTCTCGGTGGCGACGTGCCACGATACGGCATTACAAACCGCGGCTGTTGTCTTCTGGACGAGGGCCGGGGAGGAGGAATAGATGCTTCGGTCGCGTGTTTGACTAACGCTTGTTCCGTCGCTCGGTGGGTCAGTTAACAGCGAATCCAATGTGGCGAAAATCGGGTCGGTTGCCCGAACACGGGCAGAAACGGAACGAGAGATAGAGACATCGTTACTGCTCACAGAACAACGACGGCCGTGACAGTGGCAGCAACGACAATGTCAACATCAACAACAGCGACAAGATGGTACATCGCAGAAGTACAATAGGACGCCTTTCGACGAGGAGACTCATTAGCGGGTATACGGCCCAGGACAGTGTAGCTCCGTTACAGCGTTCACATAACAACCGGGACAATGGCGGGACCGTTCCCGCCAGATCGAACTATGACGAATTGGGCATAGCGGACCGTGGACCGAGGGGACGTGATTAATACTGAAATATCTAAGCGCATTTACAGCCTAGGGTATAATATTCTAACAGGATTGAAATCGAACGGTGAGGAAAAGCGGAGAGTTTAGAGGCGCGTACGTTGGTGCGTTCGTTGGCGGTTATCGTCAATCGACGCATGATTATGCTACGTCATTAGTAACAACAGTGCTTGAGATTTCTATAGCATCAGCAATGTTATTAGGTTAATTTAACAAACGTGGCCAATCTTCGAGTGGCCAAAGCTTGTGAACTATCCATGTCGAACAGACACAACCGTACCTTTAACGACTTCTCGGAAATGTTCGGGCAAAGAATCGTTAAAACTTGTCAAATGAAAGTGGTAATAAGGGTGGTAAGAACAGATTTAGAAGCAAGATCATCGTCTCGTGCCAACAGTCGGCGACATACAGTCAAGCTTTTTTGTTTTCAGCCAGTGACAACGCTAGACAAATCCATCAAGACAAGGTAAGCACTTTGGATCTTTCTGAACGAACTGTGCATTGTTGGTGCCAGCGTTTCTGTGACGGAAACTGGGACGCTGAAGGGCACCAAGGTGAAAACCACATTTGAGGACTTGACACTGCACAGTGAATTAAACCAATCTAAAAAAACCTTGAAGCATTCAAAAGTGTGACGATTCTCTATTACCAAAGTGCACCATTTACTACTTGGCCCGCAGTAGCATAGTGATCTAGGAACCGAAAATGTTCAACGATATCTGTAAAAGCGTTCATCACAAATTGAACATAGGCGAGATGGACACTCACGCGGTGTATTTTAATTACGGCTTGTATGAGTAAAATCGATAACAACTTTGCTTACGCATACCGCTGCGAGAGAAGAGTTATGGGAATCGATATTTGATAAAGACCAGGCCAAACAAGGCTTCAACTATGGAAGAGGCCGTCTCCGCCGGCAGTACCAAACACTAACGTAATAATGATACTTGAAATGGCCATCCAGGGAGTCTGCTACTATGAAACGTTAAGCGAAACAGGAATATCTCGAGTATTTGAATAGACTAATAGATAAGTAACGGATTGATAAGGAGAACACAATGTATCTTCATAGAAGGCTGCTTGCGGTGAGTAACGTATTAAAACGTTGAACGTTTTTAGATTAAGCGAATAGACACTCACCAATATTCTACCGAGATCCGCAAACGGAATCATGATGGAACTGATTCGTGGTGGGAGGTTATGCACCGGTTTGACTGTTGACTGGTGGGTAATGAATGTATTAACTGCTGATAAAGCAAGCCAATGCGCTCGATTGACCGCGTCTAACAAAGACCGTTTGCCAGTCGCTTTCTCTGGCCTTTTTTTTAGCCTTGAGAACATTACTCACTAAATGGAAACAACTTGGCTCCCTAGATTAGGCAAGGCCTACACGGAGCACGGTTTTCAAGACCCACACCTCATTGACAGCTGTCATCTACCAGTTATGTAATGAGTGAGATTCGTCAATATTGCATCGTCATATTGCCCCCGTCAGAACTGGATCCGATCTTGAAAGATTCAGTTAATGTAGGGTTGTCGAGTTGGTCTTTTCAGTTGCTGACTTATAGCAACTCATGATTCTGATGACAGTTGCAGACTACATGAAGCCCAACAAGGAAAAGCAAGGCATTTGTGCTACAGGGTTGCAACAGTTGCGCGGTAGATAATATGATCAGCGGTCGGGTTTTTTGTTATCAAACGTATGTTTGTTGATCAAAAATTCTCGTCAATTCCAGCAGCCCAGATTTGAAAGAGATATAGCAGGCGTAAGATTTTACATCGACTCTATAGTCGAGCAACGATCAGCTAATCATATTCTGTAAAAAATCATAAACCAAGCCTATGCTTTTGATATTTTGGTGAGAGAGCCTTTTTGGCAAGGCAAGAAATCGTAACATCTCTTAACATCTGATATCACCTCCGTAGACGTACTATGTTGATGATATATGTCAGATTAAATAGTCGCATGACGAAAATCCTATATTTCGCACGTAGAGTGATATAGATTAAATAAACCCCGGTGCCTCGCACAAACAGAAATAAAAGCTACAGGGGCTATTTAGCCAATCTCTCGAACTCTGAGATTCGGCGAGAGAAGTCACGCAAAAGTATACAACAAGGACTACGAACAGCCAGTCAGCTAAAATGAAGACCATTCTCGTCCGAAATAGACAGCAACACCTCTGGATAACCTCTAATTGTTTAATCTCAAAAGTGCAACTTGCATCCACACACTTTTCATTTTTATTGAAATTTTTGTTTAAGCAGTTTTTGTATTATTTATTTAGATGGGTCAGTCTATTTGGGACGCCAAAAGACAATTTACGTTGGTCTGAATACTTGACAACAGCTTGAGAGTGACCGAGAAAGTCGCCGGTCGTTGAATATTTACTCCACAATAGTGTAGAAATTTGGCGATTTTTTAAAGATCTAAGCATTTGATACTGATTCTTTTCTTATCATACAAGCTGCGTATAATATACTTAATACAAATAATTCACTTAGTAAATATTTTTTAATTTCTCAAAAGGAAAATACTGAAATTAATTAGTCAAACCGTGGTGAAGAGATGCAGAAGTAACTAATCATACACTCACAACCAGCTTTAAACTGATCTGTGGTCAACCGGTTAGTTCAGCGGTTATTATATATATATATATACACACCAATCGCTTTATTATTTGCTCTAATGCCTAAAATAACTAATGGTTTCGATGTTATTGAAGCTATATGTCACGTGATCCATACCATGTGTAAATAATACGTCCGTAGTAAACTTTCATGTACCATTCTTATAGTATACGTCCAATGGTTTACCACTCGTACTAAACTTCGATTCTAAACAGGCATCATGACACTAAAGCTATGAAGCGAGTTTGATTGCAATTTAGCATCTAAACAAAATGTTTCCTCTCAATCAAGGCCTCGACACACTTAATAATGATGATCATGGTGATCGCACACGTATAGGCGATTCAGATTTGTGTAGAAATGTACGTACGTACGTACGTACGTACGTACTATTGTATCTTCACATTTGGATTTTTGGGTTTCTGCAAAGCATAGCCAATTTCTTCACTCATCTTGCGTTGACCTCGCTTTGCCAGATTAGTCACATGAGATTCTATCTAAGTACCATCATATTTCTGTCGTTTTTCCAACTTTTCGGATTTTTTCCCTTAGCTGCTGGCGACCAGAATCGTCATTTGCTTCGTTGTGGCAGAAATCTAAACACGCCAACGACAACGCAACGACTTCTCCGTCAGCCCAACCCGCACGATGATATTGCTGTTCTGTAAGCAAGCCCTGTTACACGGGGTGCTACGAGCAAATGGTGCAATGGTGACGTTGGTCTTGGTGGCCACTCTGGCGTCGGCGGATAGCTCTGCCAAAGCAAAAAGTGGCAACCTTCGACTCAGGGCCGGCACTCTAAGGGCTGCGCTGCACCAGCAACCCATACAAGCGCTGCTTGTCGCTCTATTCTTTTCTGTTCTGTCGGTATTGGATTTTCGCTGTTCTACAGCGTTGACGCGATTGGCGTCTGGTAACAGGGGCGCCACATCAACGGCCGCCCCTTAACGGCAACGGTATCTGCCTGTCGTGCGCTGAAGTCACAAAGCCAACAACAACGATGAAGGTACTATACATGGGCGGCTCGGTCCCATGAAGCCGTAGCATTTACAAGGGCGGCTGCCCTGCAACGATAACAGCAGCAGCAGCAGCACCGAAGTGACGGGAAAAACCGCCCGGCGGCCTATTCTGGACGGTGACGTTAACTATTCTGGGGATGTTGACAACAACAACAGCCGCAGACAACATCAACAGACAGAAACAAACTAGCGCTATAGCAGTAGTTATTCCTGGCGTTGTTGTTGCCAATATGATTCTTCTGGTTAGCGGCAGCGGTGCTGCTGGTCGATGGTTATGACCCCGGTTACTATTATTACTAGTACTGCCATTGCTCCTATAATCTTCTATATATATATATATATATATATATATATATAGCGGCGGCGCCTGGTGATTGGTAGTGCAGAAATAACTACACAGCAGCTGTTGTCGTGGCAGCTATTGCGGCTGAAGATACAGCTGGAGCTGGTGGAGCAGAAGGTTTGGGGGTGGTCAGCTATTTTCAGCGCGTGTTCAAGGGACGACGGGGGAAAGGGATATGGCCTCAAACGGAATGGCTACCTTCAGTCGTTGTGATGCTATATTCTAGTCTCAATGGTACAGTGATAGACGATGGATTGGCGTCCCGTGGACCTTTCAAGGGCTACTACGTAGGGTTTTACTGATTCGATTCAGCCGACAGAACTAACTAGAAGTAATCACTGCTCATTTTGCCAAATAATCACAATCACAGAAACAAAGGATGTCTGAATATTGTACATCTAGACAAAGTGTTTGAAAGAAGCCGCAGGGTAGTCGATATTCAGCCTTAGAAGTACCATAGGACGAGTGTAGAACAATATTTTAAATAGCCTAAATACAAAAATTGATGTATGTCGAAGGTTTTTCAGCATCGTTGGCCAGCAAACTGTCCTTGATGTAATTCCCAAACGGGACCTGATCACTTTGCACGAGGCATTGGGATAGGAAAACCATTGCTAGTCTTGTCTTGTAGCACCGAGCTCGCGTGAGATCCTGGCATGCTGTGGCGTTAGTACCAACCATACAGTCGGATGCAATTTTATTGTTAACCAATTACTGTTGGCTTGTTGTTTCAAAAGCGCCCCATAAAGTTGAAACCTATGAACAAAAAAATCGTGCGAGCACAAACTAAAGATCCGAAACGTTTTGAGATTACATCCCTCGTTAGGGTATATACGCTATAGAACTGTGCATAAAACCGTTATTTTTCTAACTAATAAATAGAAAAATGAATTCCATTCCAGAGCTGGGTTTCTTGATCGAAGTGCGTTTTCAGCAAATTGGTAAACGGGACACCAAGAAGTCATGAATAAATTAACTAAATTTCCTTTGGCTGTCACCTTGCTTCTCTCCCAAAGTTGAACTTAATTTGGCCATTTCAATGTAAACGCGATATTGATTTCCGAGGCCCATGAGGCAGCGACCCCGCTGGGACTGAAACTGCGTTACTTGCTAAAAGAGTGCCATCTAAGAGACCATTTTTTTTTAAATTTTGCTTTAAAAGAGAACTAAAAGGTGAACATTTTTGGCTTCGTTCCTACACATTGACAGCAGAATGCCAAATCAGCACTAGCACAATATATTTACGGATGTCTAAAAGGCAAAACAGCGTATCATATTTGCTTACGGCTACCCAAAGGTTTCTCAAGGGCCAAATAATGTTAAAATTAGTATGTACTATAACGACAATGATATATGTCTACGAATGTGCGCCATTGACGCACACACACAATTCAAAGTCAATTCCTCTCTTTCCATCGTTCACGTGTACAACTATGTACGTCAAGGAAAGTAGCTTTACTTCGAGCGTCATCGCTTCAGGCGCTTAAGCCTGCAACACGGCCCCCACAGCTAACTCTACTACTACTCACATGAAGTGCAATGAGAATTTTGGCCTCATTGGTTTCACGTGAATAACGACGCTCGTCTGCCATAGAACTTTCGGGTGCTTGTCACTGCTGCAACAAGTTATATACATATATATATATATATACACGTTGAATCGTATGTGTATGATGACTTGAAAGCGCGATGCGCGATGAGTGAACGAAGAGGCTGTCACCAGGCCCTAGAAGTCGGGACCCTTTATTTCCGATAATAATGAGAACGATTTGCTGATGGCCACCATAGTGACTAAAGCAGAGAAGTAAGGTGCCCTAAAGGTGGCCGATTTTACAACCAAAAACAGCACCATCGGATTTTACTTTATTTGTTCCCAGTAGCGCCGGTTTTTGCTTTAGTTCTTCTCCTCGCGTATAATGCGAAAGAGGACATCAGATATGCAGGACTGGTGCAGTTCAATTATGATTAGCAAATACTGCGACAAATTGATCATTAGATCATTGAATGAAGATGTTGTCGAGCGCTATGATACTTGTCGCAAAAATGAACAATTTTTCCAATTGTCTTAAAAACTCGTAGCCAGGTGGACTTATAAACAGGTGCATTTCACCCATACATTTTCCCGTCAAGAGTTTGGCAGAACTACTATTGAACGCCATATGACCTCGATATCGTTTATGAGTATGATTTGCATGTAAACAAACTAAACTGTGCACCTTGATTGCTTCATCTGGCCTGACTCGTCAGACCCACATGGGACGTCACCGATGATCAGACCTGCACCATCTTGCGCGACACCTTGCGCTAATACGTGGCGCATTTCGTTATTTGGACTTTCCCAACACTAACGTCAATCAATCACGTATTCATCCATTCAACGTTCAGCAGTTACTCAGTCAAGTAATGACACTTGGGTCTATAGTTGGGTTGAATGGCGTGATCATTACTGCTGGCTGTTGTCAGCCACCGTGTTAGAGACACGTACATTAATACATCCCCATTCATCAACACTCATGAGGTGACTCATGAGGCGCAAATATCGCAGATTCGTAGCAACTTCACGTGTGATGCTGTTCTCACCGATATTCGAAGGCTGCGTTAACCACTGTGTGTCTGTGTGACGGTTGCAGGGCCATCTTCTGCCACAGAACACCCGATAGACATTGCTTCTCTTCGAACAGATATCGATGTCTTGTGAATATAGCACGATATAATAGCCTCATCTAAGTAATGGCTCTCAATTTGACGGTCACAGTACAGACACACGTTTTCAGATACACGTACAAGCATAGTTCAAGATCCTATGTCGCCACAGCAGACCGATGAGGACGCAATCAGTTGGGAATCTGATGCTATCGTTGACTTTCTGCTCCCACGAGCCAGTTCAGTTCTGACCCTCCGATAACTGTTGCGAGGGCGCACTTTATGGATGTCCTGTGTCGAACAAGTGTCAATAAACAGTAGTGGGAGAGCGACAACGTGATAAAACGCTGGTCTTCCTTCGTCGAACATTGCCATAGATGAGTATCTACCTTTAGAACACTTCAGTTTAGCAGTTATTTGGCAGGCTATCGGGTAACTCAGGTTCAGTCCTAAAACGGGGTTAAACCAATTACCAGTTGAATCACAGGCGTTGTATGACCTTAATAATCGGAAAAATAAGAGCTACGAGAACAAAAATAATAACCACGCCCTGATCAAAGGACCGATAAGATTATCGTACGCTGTAAAGCTGCATACTAATAAATGCTTGTGCCGTTGATCAATAAAGAGACAGCCGCGTTGGGTTCTATTTTGGCCACTTAAGCTCTAATATCTGTCCGTCAGCCTTCCAAGGCTCTCTGGCAGGGAAAGTGTCATACGAGATTCATATTTAATTAAAATTCATTTTTCCCGTCTCGCCTCGTACAGTCTGTATTATTTCTTACTAATGCAGACTGAATAAGACAGTCTAATTATAGTCGCTACTAATTGTTGTGAGTAAATAGATATAACACTTCAACGTCACTAAATACAAGAGTTTCGTTTTAACTACAGATGCTCACAATTAGCTTTCTATATTTAACGTACAACAATCAGGGTTCATTTTTAACGTCAGTCATTGTTCTATTTGCCCCACAAACTTTAAGTAGCGCTGCTGCAATTGAAGGATACAGTACGATCTCGTGTGTTTGTTCTCGATGTTTTCCTGTTTGTTATATCCTCCTGATGTATTATATCTATTAACACCTTTTACCACCTTCACAATTGTATTTATTCCGTCCACAATCTGTAAAGCCAATTGGATCTTGGATTCATCACAATTCCCTCATGTTTCGTCCGATTGTCATTCCTCACACAGTTCCTTATGAACAGAAAATGCTATTTTCCAAAGCCGACGCTACTTAGAGCTTATGATGAATGAGCGAATCATCTGAATGTTCTCTTTTCGATGTGTTTTGTTTTTATGTTTTAAGAGTCGTGGAACGATCATAATGAACCCTCTCTCTAACAGCAACAATTGAACAACAAAGTGGACGAGTAGATTGAGCGGTCAACACCAATGCCCCCGAGTACAGAGCCGGTGACAGCCACACCATTAAGTGCCAACTCGATATAGTGATTTTTTTTCAATACACGCACACCATTAAAGTCAGGTCAGCAAAAAACATTTCGCAGTTGCATCATCATCAACGACGGCGACAATAAGACAGACAACGTTGACAAATACCAACTGCTACCGAGTGCGTCTCTCCCTCTCTCTCTCTGTGTGTGTGTGTGTGTGTGTGTGTGTGTACAATAGCCACATACGTGCAGATTCTATGGAGTTGTTTTCCCTCCTTTGCAACGACGACGTCGTCTGTGCGACAGTCATGTCGGCCGATTGATCGTCATTCGATAGCCAAGCAGAGGAAGAAATATTTATTCCGTCCTTATTCGAACACCGCACTCACGCCGGGCCGCATTAGTTCCTGAAGCTGATGACTAGCATAGCAGTAGTAGTAGTAATAGTAAGCGTTTGAGCGCTTCGTGTTGTCACCACAAACAATTTTCGAACTGCCGGGGTGCTGCCGGCAACGGCTGA
>MNPL01006823.1:0-16297 GCA_002081605.1 Tropilaelaps mercedesae | reverse complement strand
TATATATATATATATATATATATATATATATATATTGTATTCGTCTATTTATTGACGTTGGCGCAGTGATAAGACACATTTAATGCTCGACCAGATTTTCCCCAGACTAACGGTGAACAATCGCGTACCTTTACGAATCAAATAATTCACTAATAAACTACGGTGGTGTTTTCTACATACAATAAAATGACAACACAGATGGTTTGCTCACGTCTACCTTTCTTCAATTTTCAGAGCTGCCCAATGTCAGCGGGTCCTTATGTTACGTTCTTTCTTGCACATAGTAACCATTATGATAATCGTAAGTGTGATATTGTACGATTCATATCATAATTTTATTGAATTCATTCATTATCTTAATTTTTAATATAACGTTTGCTCCTTTTTTTTTATCTTAGTTATATCATAGTCATTGTCATTGTTACAGTGATTGGTTATGAATTATTCTTCTCGCACGAAGTTCACACGTACAGTCACGTCGTTTTTGGCGTCTGCAGGAGTTCGAACGTCTGAATGGAAGAAAGAAAATGTCAAGTCGCCTCCATTGGCAAATTCCGGTGGTCCAGGTACACTTTTAACCGCGCCGTACTAAACTCGGCGTTTCCTCTACACAACAGCTCATTGCAGACACCAGTTTTGTCCATTCGCTCCGCTCGATGGTCTCATTTTTGAAGGCATGGCTGTTATACCGGATTACTTTTCATGCAAGCGGGTCAGCACCGACGTCATGCACGCCGCCGGTAAACCTTCTTCTACGCAAAATAGTCAAAAGATATTACTGCGCTCATACATCATGTCGGCTCCTTGTTTTGATATAATCAAAACTCTGGTGTTTACCACCTGGCCACTTATCTTCGCCCCCATAGAAACAATGCTAGTAAAATAGGTCTATAACTTCTTTGAAGAAAGCTATTTTTGTCTTGTATGAATTAATTTTTTATACCAATGTTAGTTCGATACCATAGAGAAGGATAAGCAAGATAAATATGTATACATTTTTCTAATTCTTTGCCAAGCAAAAGAGCGGGTGTAATGCGCGAACGCTCAACCCTATATAACGGTCCATTCGGATGCTAAAAGCATTCCTCAATTGCAATATTTGAGGAGGCACATTGACAACCATACGGTTAGTCGGCGTACTTTGCTTAATGAAATGTAACCTTTACTCGGGGACGCTCTTCGAACAATTCAGCACGTAATGTACTACACTACGTTCTGGTTGTGCGGAATTTTCTAAGGTGAGTATAATAATTGATGATTATGTGAACGCTACGTGACTGTGTGTAAATTGATGATAAGGCCTCAGTGCTGGACTAAGATGACGGGCAACGACATCGCCACAAGTAAACCATTTCTCCCTTCGAAAGGTTCGCTGGCGCTCCTTTTTTGCCGGTAGGGCTCCGCCCATCAGAGAAACTGGTTGGGCAGGACACTATGTAGACAGAAAATAGAGCAAAGCAAGTCGAGCGCACTTATGCATAACTTATGTGATGGGTGACCAACTAGTTTTTAGCGCTTATCACCTCCAGGAGTTGAAGTGCGTTAACATACCCTTGACTATGGGATGCACAGTCGTAAAATTACGCGTGAAACATTTTTTGACACGTAACACCTATGCTATAGTTACTATTGTAATGACCCTCTTATTTAATTATGTGATCTAAGAGTTTGATGGATAATTTAAACAGGATTGTGCCAAATTAGGACGTCCACTGAAGAGTTTGTCACTGCCCGTCGCTCAGGTCCGCAGGGTGCAGGTGGCCAACGTCCGCGCGATACGACGACCCTAAACAGTACCATGGATCAAAGCAAGGAATGTGTTTTTGTCTCAATTTTAAAAAAGTCTAGATTGGCAAGTGGACTATAAAATAATTAGAAAACTTTGAATATTTCAACTTCAGTGTAGAAATATTTGCCGAAAGCGTTTTATGTAATTTAAGAGTTCAAAATGCTGTATTTAGTGGAATTACGTGCATTTGTTACAAACTGAAGAGCCTTCTAACGTTCTAACCATTGCGGTCTTTGGTTCTCTAGTTATTTGTAGTCTTATATTAATTTCCCGCAGCCTGCTTCTCTTACAGTCCACATCGTCTCATCATCGCACGAACGTTTGCCGAGTTAACCCTGTTAAGTATACAACCCTGTGTTTTATTATCTAGGTACTTGTAACAGATAGATCGGTATGTGAAGGGTGCTATTGCTGTTTCAAGTATTATAATTCCAATCCTCTCTCCCTATCAGTCACTCAGTAGATATGGTCTTGTTTTAGTGTCACTACTCGCGCACAAAGTACAAAATGTAACCACCCCAGTAATCACTTCTTCCTTAACTGCCGGTGAAATAATTCCCATTTATCTCCTACGTTACATCTCACTCAAGCCGCTCCCAATTGTCTTTTATTATCGAGCGTCGCAATGCAGCGTTCAATTCACACGAGCTTCTCGCGATGCCTTTCCGTGTTCACCGCGAGGCGTTTACAGTGGCAACCAAGTCATTGCAGTCATTTAGCAAAATATTGTTTCATACCATCGCCGTTCCTGTAATTGCTACCGTCGCATATTTTTCATTTTGTCATAGGCTTCTACATACACAAACAGCATCTATGCAGTTACTTTGCTAGTTCACTCGAATTTTTTTCAGCATTTCTTTTCAGTTTTCCTAAATATAATTTCCATGAGTGTTTATTTAGACACAAAACCGAGTGACACAAAAATCAAGTGACACAAACCCGAGCTCACTCCTACAAGTGTACGCATAATCGTTGAATCTTTTACTCTTAGTTGCAGACCTGCCTCGGTTTCGTCATGCTTGTTGCTGCTACCACTCTTCACGTTTCGACTCATTTCTAGAATCTAATTCGCTAGTTTTAGAAACGCTTTGATCCTATACAAGATCCTATTTCATTTTGTTTTTCACTTCAATGGGTTAGACCCGACACTAATTTCTCGTTCACTATATATCACCACTTCTCTAATCGGTTCTTCGCACTACAAAAATATCCTTCGCTTGAATCTAGTCAGGTGTTGCTTTTTGTCTGCTTTCTATTGCTAAACCCTGCATGTTAAACTTTCGTGAAAAGGATGTTTCTAATTGTTATATTTATCCTGAATGCATATCTGTGCAAAGGCTTAGGCTTTACTTTTCCTTATCGTCATAGAACAGCACCAATTTTATGTTCCACTTTTTCCACCTCTGATCTGTGCCCATTTGCACAATATATCGTTTCTCTTAATAAAACACGTTTGCTACTTATTCTTCCATTTCCTCAAGCACCCAAATGTTCGGCCGCGATTTTTCGTTTCGTACGTTCATGATGCATTTATCGTACACAACTATCTTTTACACCCATCACTTAATGTTTGCTACGTCTCAAGCATATTCATCAAAATCTCCTACTGTTTTACTATTACAATCAAGACAGAGATCTGCTCTACGTCCAAGGATAACGACACAGGATATGCCAATGAGTCAAATGCAGCCGTTTGATTAGAAGAACCTAACGCTAACGGTGATCATCCAACAGGCCAGCGTGCATTAGTTATTAAAACGTCTCTTGGCGTCTAGCACAAAACGAATGGTGCTTGAAGCAATGCAGTGGCGTTGTGCACATTGACCTTTACAGATCATTGTTATCTTATCCGAAACATACTTTTCTGCAATAAACACAAATGAAACTGTCTCGATCTTAGTTCATATGGTACCCACCCCCATCAACTCATCACAAGTACAGCAAATTGTACCATAACTTCCTTTGCATCGTGTCCATCGCTTGCGCTCGGCATATAACGTCCATCGTCGCTATCCCACGTCGATCACTAAAACAACAACCACTTCGAGAACGCATAAGCGGAACGACCAGAGAGGATAGTAGCCGGAATGATTCATGCATGGCCACAAATTACTAGCATGTCATGTTGCTTCGGTTTCGTAATGCTTACATTTGTGAGTCTTCGTTGCATCAACATTTTTCCTTTTTTCCAAATAAATAGCTTTCTTCGTTTTGCCGCGTACATCTGATATAATTGCTTGTGGTTCGCCCTAACGACGCATTAATTAAATAAGCAGACATCGTTGGCTGTCATATCGTTTTGCATTCAGCCACGTTCTCGACTAGCACAGCACTGTTGAATCGCAATTATACGGAATATCGTTTAATATCACACACTTGTAGAGGTGACGCCATTCTGACTTGGCAGATTGTTTTACATGCTTCCACTTTTGATAAAAAATGGCTACTAAATAATTATGTCCCTTTCTCTTACCTAATGGGTTTGGAGAGCATGGAACCCATAGCATCGACACCTCGGTTAGCTTTTGTAAACGTGCTGTGCATATATCCTAACAATTATTGTGACTGTACAATCTAAGCCATGTCAAATATCACACATCGAATATCTACCAGTAGTTTTTTTCTTTCTATATTCGCTTTATCTTCAGTCAAGCTCAACTTATTTGCTATGATTGGCGCTGGTGTTTGTTTCATTTTGAACGTCAGTTTATCGTCACCACCATCTCCCATCCAAAGGGTTGCCGCTGCCCGAGAGGATATGGCATAAAGCGATCAGCATGCGGACGAAGATTATCACGCCAATGCCTTTTGGAGGCTGGAGTGCGACTCCCGCGTTACACCCATCACTTGCGCACGAGCAGTATTGCATGAGAACGGAAAATGTTCCTGCTCGACGCACGCAGTCCGAATCGCCGACATGCGTATGGGAGCCGTTTGGGTTGAGAGCCGTAGCGTGGGCGCTTCTATCAATAATGTAGCCGCAATCCCGGATCACGCGGTATTTTCCCTCCACTGCAATAGCAAGCCAAGTGCAACGAAAATTTTGTTAACAAATAAATCATCTTGTGAATCTGGCTCAGCAAGCCAGGCGAGTGAAAAACCTAAAATTGATGCTCGAGCACAACAACTCGACCTAGAAGCGCTGCAGGGCCATAGTTTACATATTGCTACTAACCTGCGGGATGCATCTTTATTTTTGGCCCTTAACAAAAAATGTCAAGACTGTTGGTTACCACGTCGATAATATAGGATCATGTTGGCATTGCAATCAAAAGTAAATCACTTGAATGGACAAAAAATATTTCGTTCATTTAATTTTTCTTGCACTGCAATTTGTGTTGAATGAAATGTTTGCATTGCCACAAACCTCAATAAATTGCCAATTCATTTTCCCGAGCAATTTTATTTGGTTTACAGCTTTTAAAGTACTTTACGAGTAAATAATAGTTAAGTAAAATAAGAGCGTGTGTTAAGAAAGGAAAGACAACGCAGTGATATACCTATTAATTTTGGTCCTTAAGTTGTGTCGCACGTTTCGATGACCATTCAACGCGAAAGAAGTTCCTATGCGTCAGTATGTATGTTGAACGCAATATGCAATCTTTTTTATCAGTGATGCTTTAAGTCTATTATCACCTTATAAGTCTATTACTAGTAAACCTATGTGGTAAAAAGCTGGTTTATGCTTGTTCATTGTTGTTTGTTTGGTAATCTCTGAAACGGAGAGACATCTCAGGGAAAGTGCATATTGGCTTTACAACTATTTTGTCCGTCATGTGTTAACAGATTAACACTTAGCTGCTATTAAAAAATATGATAAAGGAAAACGAAAATTATAATCAACGGTTGATGTTTAAGTTACTTTCTTCAGTTTTTTTATGTTTACTTGTTGCTAACATAATAGTGTGCGTCTCATGATATTCCAACATCCGGGTAACCTTGGATATAGCTTTTGCTCCATTTACAAGAAAGTGTAAGACAATATTCGGTAAACACAAGCGCTTACAACGAGTATGTAACTTGTACACCATCTAATGTGCAATCTGCTGTGTTTGTGACATGCAAACTTGAAGTAGGATCATTAGTAGAATTTGATGTGATTGTAAAAACTAAGTCTGCGCTCTTGAAGCTGACTCCATGGTGTTAGTTAAACATTGCTTAAGTCAGAGTGCTCACATGACGACGTCTCCATGTAGTCTTAAAATATATTCACTGACAGTAAATATTTTGGCACTGTAAATGTGTACTGGGGAAAACTACATTTATTGTCTGCGGCAAAGTTTGGCCGCGTTTTCATCGTAACCGGGAAGAAATATCGGCTTACTCATAGGCTTGCTCAGACATAAGGCGAATCCTTTCATATGGGGAAATCGTGTTCACGCGTTGACTTAGCATAATATTATAAAATCATAAGGATGTATAAGAGCAGTGTACTGCGTTGTGGTTTTGTAAACTTTGGCTTTCATGACCTTAAATTGTAAGGTTAGAAATAAGTAACTCATTGTGACAGTGTCGGATCTGTTCCACATTACATTGTCTACTGAGAAAACGGCTCTTCACGCATAATTCTGTCATACCTTCCAGCTATGTAATATGTCTGGCTTGAGTGACGAATTCTTGTGAACATATATATATATATATATATATATATATATATATATAATGAAAAAGCTAAATGCAAACACGTTTATGTGGGCTTTTCGAGTCAAATCATTGTAAAACGGGCATAAGAAAGGCTGCCACTATAACGCGAGCAACTCATGCCATAGGTATATGGGTACTATGCGAACGGTCATATAGATCTGGATCATTTGAAATACCACAGCAAAATGAAATATTTCCTCAAATCATCTGCCGTTGCGAACTCATTTATAGGGTAAGCCGTGTTGTCTTCAAATACGTAATATATAAATTCCCTCTTTCTGTGTATATTTACTATGACCGCCGCCATGAATATGGTTGTATAATGGTTCAGTATAGCAATTTTATTAACTGAGCGTGTATGGCATTAGCCTACCATGTCTAATTAAGATCGAATTAAACCCTATGGGTACATATGTATTTCATTTGCTACGTTCTATATCTTGCTGACAAAGGGCCACTCTATCATATAATCAGCAGCACACGTACAGAATTTTCAATGCAAAATACATATAAAGCTAACATTAAAAATAATATACTAAGTTAGAAAAGCACAGGCAAGTATAATGAGTGTGACCTTAGGGAACACGTTTTTCCACAAAGGCGTCACAAACTCCACTTTTCCCCATTCAGTGCTTTTTCAATTAAGCTCTAGTAAAAGCTAAAGTAAGCTTTCAAACGTAACAATGACCATTTACATATTCTTAAACTTTTTAGTTTCGTTGTGACTTCAACAATGCATGATATTTATGTGGTAATTATATCAGTGACTCTTTTAGGGTCACATTTAACAAACGTCTTACGAAGTAGTGCAAATACTGCTACCATGGACGTTAAATGTTGGCTGATGGTCAGCTTTAAAAAAATATTTTTTAGATACAATAGCTTGCAGAGTGTAATTTATATGCAGTCGTGGTTGTCACTATATACGCATTTTTTCTTGGGCAATATTACTACTTTTAGAAATTCCTTAATATTGTACAAACAGCACAAACATGGAGTCATACCCATACAGATAAAACGTGTTTTTAATCGTCGTAGGACCCGGGAGCGCCAGGTAAATACGAAATACACTGGGATAACATAATTTCTATCAATGAGCGAAGCAGTTTCACCCATATATTAGAATTTAATTTGTTCATTTGTTTGTTATAGTCTTCATTTTTTGTAAAAGAATGATTGTATGTCACTCTGACTCTGCAACTCGAATTTTCATTATATAATACAAGTCTCTAGACAAAGACTTGAAAGACTCGAAGAAAGAGAAAGATACAGTAATAGCAGTAAGCAGAATGACATACATATTCTCAGCTTAGAAGTCAATTACGCATACACTATGATCTAACAGGTGACTAGAGGAAAGGTAAACAACCAATGAATTCCTAAAGTTCTTCACCTAAACGTTTCGTTTTTTTTTTAACATACGTTCTACATTTGTGGCATTACTCAACACAGTAAAGTGATATTGCGCTGATATGCACGAAATGCGGTAAGAGATCTATTGGAAATAGGGCCTCTAAAGCAGTGGCCAACAGCGATAGCTCTGTCTTGTTCCACACTCGTTTAGTAAAATCTTCTTATTCAGAAGGACCTCAGATTAACATAATAATCTGGCTTTTCAACGTGACAAAAACTTGGCAGAAGATATAGAACATACTTTAAAACGGCATTGACAGTTTTGAAGTACCTGTCGCTTGAATGAACCTAATTTAAATCTTAAATCTTACTGGATTTGCTATGCTGTCAAGAAACGTGGCCATGCTGTTTGCTATGCATCAGAATTAACAAAAAGGGCTTCTTTTGTTGTATATTTGCGACAATCATCCACAGTGAATGGATCCCCGGAAAAATTCAACCAAGTGGCTTCGACAACACTAATAATTTAAGTGAATGCGCTTTTGACGTACTTGACAACGGGAGGTGCGCTCGACCGTCAAGAGGATGACATATCACCAGATACATAACAAATAGGAATACATCGTAACGCTCTTTGTACAAAAGAAGAATTCTTATAATAATAATAATATATTTTCTCTTCCGTTAAGATTATTACATAAACATCGGAAAGAACAGATCTGGGGAGTTTAAGTGGTATTGTGGATTGATCCGTGCAAGATTACAACGATTGTAGGAACTCTCGGCTCTTCAACGAACAATTACTCTAATTGGTCTTTTTGTATGGATCCTACAAATACCTGGATGTTATCGATATATTTTACAACTTGGTTTATCGTGAATTTCAAATGTTTGTCAAAATAAGAGTCATCTCAAATGGTAAATGTGTTACGAGAGCAAAAGTTACCTAGTGTTAGCTATTCGTCTACGCTTACAGAAGTATCTGTTCTTCGTCAGCGTATTCGACACGCTGACACATTCTTTTATGCATCTATTTTCTACACTGCATTGAAATGAACGCCCGCTTATTTTTTCACTAATGCTCAATCGTTCACATGAAATAGATTTTCTCCTCAATTTAATGTATAAGGTGTTATATACGATTGTGGTAACTGCGTAATTCGTATTTTTCAACGCCTGCATGCCTTTCATCAAGTCCACTCATCTGAGTTCCGCTTCCGTAGCTATGCGTCTTTAATGAACGGTGCTACTGATCTTAGTTGGTACACCAACATTATTTTTTCTATTTCTTGAACTTATTTCCCAATTATACTTTTGTTGTTATGCTAACATAGCTGTTTGCGGTAATGCGATGAAACACGTTTATAATATGACACTAGCGTTCGATAAAATAAAGCACAGCCTTGGTTTTATCCTATTATTTCCACACTTCTACACTTCCTTCTTCGTAGTGTTGGATTCAGTCATACCCATAGGCTCTTTCAACCAATAGTGCTGTTGGGCAGTATAGCACTTCAGCACCGAGGAGGATGGCGTGACAGAATCGGCGCCACCAGCGGCAACAACAACCTCAACGACATAGCCACCCTGTGAGACCGCGACCTTCACCGCAGACCGACAAAAAAGACCTGAACCGCGTGTGACTGGAGCGACCGCGGCTTGAATTTCAAAATATATCGACGACTTGTGCAACACTTTCGTCAGGAGAGGGCGTCAGACGGGACGGCAGACCTAGGTTGCAGGTCGGCCCACTATGGAGGGCACGGCAAGACACGGAGGAACCAGCTTGTATGTGAAATGAAAACCCAGAAATTCGCCAAACGGATTTCAGCAAACGGTCTTGACGAACCGTTGGTGAAACTCTGTATGACATACCTGAATTAACGAAACACCGAACTCTTAATTGCAGGTTTCCCGTTAAGCTGGACGATATAGTCTGGCACGAAGGCTACCATTGAACCGATCCTTTTAAGATTCCCAAAGACGTTGCAGTCGCGACGCGACAAGGGGAGTTTCTCCCCCTAGGCTTGCGACCATGCCAATAATAGTAGAATGATAACAACAAAGACACTCGAGCAGTATATTCCCAACGCGTGCGCACGATTGTCCTTGATTCGAGAAAGCTGGCCAATAAGAACAAATAGTGACGTAGAAAACTGTTACTTACTGAAGTCACTTGACTAGTCAGGGATACAGAAGAAACGAATGCATGAAAAAATATGAAATGATTAACCTAATGGATATGAAATAAAGGAAATGGGTAAATTTTGCTATGTTTATAATTTTGGGAACATACAACTTATATGCGAAACTCGAGATTTCAATAAGCGTGTAATTGCCATATACATAGCTCTATACTAAACGTGCAGGCAAGTGTGAGACATTCAGTGCTTGTTAGGCGACTCTTTTGTCCAAAAAGATGCTGTCATTTACCTAACCGTCCTAACTAATTCTGTGTAATGCGCCTAAAAATCATGCATTATAAGATCTATGAAAAGAGGATGTGCACATATTAGCAAGCTTCATGCATTCGATCTTCAAATAAGATTTAATGTAAAAATATGAAATGTTTTTTCTTAAAGTTGCCTCAGGGCCGTGCATTTTGATTGAAATGTAACAGAAACAATACACAGAGTTCGAAGCTCAATATAGACGTAAAACAACCATATTGTTCCTTATACGAGCGTGCTACATTTAAACCGGTATTGCCCCACTAGCAGGGTCATACTGCCTTGAAACGTAATGCCTAGCACGCTTTTAAGCGGCAGATGTGTGAGAAAAGATCAGTTGAACTAATAACAATCACGCTGTACCCGTTGTTTACTTTCATGATTCATCAACAGTGAAGTGTGTGCGTTATGTGGCAGTGTCATGAAAGCTATGCATCAGTAATTTGAATGACAACGGTGATTGAATGCCTACAGACCAGTGCCACAATTCATCGGTTTAGAAAGTCGGTCGTCGGTGTTAGTTACTTAGGATTTCCAATGCCGTTAAGTCGCCCCTCGACGTCAAGCTTGTTGGTTTTTTTGTCTTTACGAGGTCTCTTATTCTGTTTCCCTATATCAAGCAGGCGCTGAAGTTGCACACGTTTGACTGTGTCCTCCTTGGCCCTCTCCTCGGGTACCGGTTAATACTTTCTCCGAATCCCTCAAAGCTAAATCCGGCGTAGCTGACAATAACAACAACAGCAGACAGGTTCGTGCTGTTTTTGCAGCTGAGGAGGTGATTCCTGCAAATTGGTGTGTCCTGCCGTTCAAACGCTTACATATATTGGCCGGAGGTAACTCGAAAAGCTGGCGGGCCCGCCCATGAAAATGATAGGATCCTCTGTCACAATATAAGTGAGTAAACAGAGCAATTTTTTTGTTTTAATTGTGTTACACTTTGTCGGCTTATTAATCCTGCTAGTACTACTATTAGATTGATAGTTGAGTCGAGAGGTGAAGATTAGTGCGACGCGAGTTGAAGTAATGTAGGTGTGCCTTTTGCATCGTTTCATTGTAAAACATGATTGTAAAAGAATGTTGTAGTAATCTAGAGTAGTTCGCATATCCATTAATGTTTTTCCGGCATATCTCCGCACTCTGTATGTTGTCGAATTGTAGCCATTGAATAATGCACACATTATTAGGAGAAAACATTTTATTACGCGAATTTTCAGTAACGCAGTAGCCAAATTGGGAGTCGGGTGTCAGCAGACCCTTAGCATTCAACAAAGGTTCAAGCGTGTTTTGGAGCTACGCAAGCGTGATACAGTGCAGAACATTTATGTATATGGACGTATATGGATATGATTACATGACTCGCACGTGACTACAAAGTCGTAAAAAACGGCCCTAAAAAACTATACGAAAGGTAAGTACAATGGATTGCAGAAAAAAGATTTTAATTTAATATAAGAGCAGGCGTTCAACAATACCTTCAAGTAAAAACACTAAGGCATTCTAGAGGTAATATGGAAGTTTGGCTAAAGTAGGGAAGGACTTTGAGAAGGCGTCCGCGCAAACTGTACTGGATCATGAGTGCAAACACAGTCCTCATACACCCTTAGAGAGGACAAAATACTATAATGGTAAGGAGGATTAATCTACTTCATATGTTTTCAACAGTTGATGCGTGGCTCGAAAACAATTTTCCTTTCAACGGATGCTATATACTGAAAGAATCAGTCTGTCCAATATCTTCCTTGCAGTAATGAAATCGTCGGCATTGAAATGTAGCCAAACCTATTGAACTTTTTCTGTAAAAACCTCAATGAAACAGTTTTTATTATAGTTTGGGACGGGAGTACACAGGAGATTTTAATAAACTATCACGAATTTGACGAGCTTAATAGAAACAAAGGCCAAGCGTATAACCCGTCTCTGCTTGGAACACATGTGACAAGTCGACGAACGACTGTAAAAGAGCCGACCTAACCAACGTATGGCAACTTGCTAATAACTTCAACTTAGTTCAATCAAATCACCGCTACAACCGAGGCCAGAAAGATATTACAATGTTAGCAGCATCGATATTACGTGATATGATGGCGTTTCTGGCGCAATACATCTTTTCTTTCGCATCAAACCTAATATACAGCGCTTTTCGTCTTCCTTGCACAGAGGAGAGCCTACGGACAGTCAACTATTCCGCACGTTTCGTTTTGTTCGAGTGGGCGGTACAATGCATACCATTAGTGCAACTACAAGCAGCAATTTAATCGCAGTAGCCGTGTATCGATATCCTTGTCTCAGACGTGGGCTCGTCGTCGAGAGGCAATATACAAGCCGAAACGTAGGTGTCCTCTCGACTCTCAACTGAAGTTGTAAGAATGACATTGTGTCACATCTACACACTTACACGCGGTTACGAAGGAGGTCCTCAACTGGTCACTCATTCTTCGCTGTTTCTTATGAGTGTTGAGGGGTTTTGAATTAGAGCGCGGCGTAAATTATACGATGTCTTCACTTTGCACAATTTGACAATTGCAATGAGATGCTAGTGAAAGAACAGGGCGTGTCTCATAAACAGTAGAATTATTTAGCTGCGATTGTGCTACCCTTCATATTATTATAGCAAGCTCGTAAATCCAACAATTTATCTTCGTATCCCTTCTATACGCCTACTATGTAGCTAGTTAGTAGTAACGTTTAGCAGGAACAACGACCGGTGGCTTCGCGTCAATTGTAAGTAGAAATGGTATCTTGCACTGATTGCTGATGGGTGGGCATCATTGCATATTATTGAAAAATGTAGTGGCCATATAAAAAATACTAGTCCCTTCGACGTCCTAACTTTTCTTGCTCATATAATGCACTCTGATAATAGTGAATCATAGAGTCAGCATGCTGCTTAATTTTGCGCCCGAATGTTCCTATACAGTATCGTTGTACGAAAATTGAAAACATACAAAATACTCTATGTAGAACCTCCATAGTCAGAAGTCACTGAGCTGAAAGGCTTTTCTAAATAATAGCAATACTCTTCAAAACACTGGCAGTAAACATATATGAGCTTCAGTCGGCCCTTGTATAGTGCTGCTAAGGAGAAATACATCCAACGTATTGATTGGACTAATACTTGGTGCTGCGTTTAATCTTTAATCCACTTACTAGGCAATAGGCGTCATCTAAGTTACGCTTGCGCTGTAATGAATGCAAATACACTTAAGATTTTTTAAAAAGTGTGTTTGGAGCTATGCCATAACACATGTGTCAGGCCCAAAATTCAAAACTAGACTAGTCTCTCAGTTGCAAGAAAATTTATAAAAATAAATATATAAAAATAAATAGTGATTTTAAAGAGACTGCTACACATCATTCATATAAATAGACAATACTTGAGCACGCCCCGGATAAAACGCTATTAACTCAAAGGTTTGCTTCATGCTTAAGGGTCTTGTTTTATTCAAAGATTGGTGAAATATAATTTAGCTCCAGGAATAAAAGCAATTCAGATCAAATTCTCAGAACTGTTAACTGCTAGCTGTCGATCAAGTGTTCTTCGGAAATGGTGTTGACTATTTCCTCACCTGCCAGCGATATTCTGCTCGGGAATTCTTCATCTTTAACCTTGCTTTTTTATATAGCCAAGAGGTACTCATGGTCCACCAACTGCTTTGAGCTAGTAGAATGCATATTCTACCTGCATATTGCTTGGTGTCACTATCTATAAATCAATAATATTAGCTTTAACAACGCGTCTCTTACTGTCCTAGGTGGCCAAATGGAATTCT
The DNA here is from genome assembly GCA_002081605.1 of Tropilaelaps mercedesae. NCBI lineage: Eukaryota > Metazoa > Arthropoda > Arachnida > Mesostigmata > Laelapidae > Tropilaelaps > Tropilaelaps mercedesae. Next base: position 2,291 of record MNPL01006823.1, on the reverse strand, counting down.
TGTTTTGTATACATCCCGTCTGATCACCGAACTCTAAACTATTTTTGAAGAAAATCCGCCAAAATATATAGATCTTTACATGAAGAGAAGAATCTGTGTTTTAACAACTTTGGAAATCGATTTCGGAAGTAGAGATATCGGTGCCGAGGAAAAGATGAGGTATAACTAACTTTCTGAATAAGTTGGATCAGAAAATGGAGAACGCAGTCGCACGGGAAACAAATTGTTAAACGTCTCCAAAATGGCCCTTACTAAAGATTCAGTTGTCGGTGTCAAGTAGGAACTAGGAGTTATTTATTCTATGACCGTTTTTATTCATGTTGACGGAAGGCCACCGCTTGCTGTGTTTAATAAACTTCCCATTAGCATGTTCTAGTAATCTTCGATACGGAACTGTTTAAATTTTGGCAACGTATGTATAAAATACGTGTATTATGTTGAAATTAGTACAACCAACTGGTAATCAATCTTTTAAACGGCAATTCAGCGCCATATTGTAGAATTACCATAAAACTGACCTTTTGGTTTAATATAATTAAACTGCCTGTTGTACCTAAATGGAACGGCTTTTAATCTGCTCGGTAATTATAGATCGGGTGAGGCCAAACAGTATTCGAAACCTAATTATCTCTGATTTTGTCAAATATCTAACAGTACCCGAGGTGACATGCCTGCTCGACAGACCAGTACAACGGGTTCCCTAACTCGCTAGTTAGTACTGAAAACATAGGTCCTCGGAAAATTCGGAATAACGTCAAAATTGTTATTTTAAGCTCTATTTTTACATGTCAAGGAGCTATTTACAACAGTAAGAAACTGGACACTAGTGATAAAAACTGTTTTCGATGAGAAAAACTTTTGAATTGGCCTGACCCATTTAAAAATTCGTCCAATTTTCGACTCGGAGGTGGTTTCCTTACTACCTCAAGAAACTCAAACAAAGAGTCAAGCGTGCATAGCCTGTGCCACAAGCTGGCCTTCAACACGCGAGAAGTGGTCATCATGTCAACCTCCCATGGCACCCGCCAGCTCAACAGCCACTGTTTAATTAACATCATACCTGAAATTTTTTTAGCTAACTCATATGAAGTAAAGTCGATTTGTATAATAAATGTTGTATCAACCTATCACAATATTACTTGAATTAATAGATATCGTGTCAACAAGATAGAAAACAGTTTATATATTTTTTTGTTTAGGAAAGCTATGTATATAGACGGGTGATCTCAAGTAGATGCGCGCAAATAATTGCAATGGTTTTCTATCAATCTTTTCATCTCTATTGACCGAAGTGTTTGCACCAAACCTTATAATAATGCTATTATAATATGCTGCTATTATAATAATATATAATATGATATTGTAATACATGGGTTCATTCATTTCAAATATATGACATACTGATGAGCAAAAAGTAGCAAACATTTGATGGCACACGCTCCTGGCAATCAAGCACGGCTTGCGTGAATTCGATAGATGAATGTGCTACCACGAGTTGCTATAAAAAGGTCGGATCGTTCACTGTCGGCATACCGAAGTGTCCACTTTGAAACGCTATGAAATCAAATTATCATTATACCCACATGATAGATAGCCATATGAGAGATTCGTAAACCAATACAATCCTAAGGAAGCGTCGAATAGCTGTCGAATAATTTAGAAATAAGAAAGCGTTGTCCACAAAGGGAAATGTGGTTTTATTAATAAATTACACCACGTCAAAGGCTAAAAAAGCTAAAAACCCTATTCGTTAGCACTCAACAAGTTGATGTGAGAACGTGATCTCTAGTGAAGTCACGTATCACACCACAATCTTTCTTCACACTTTCTTTGTCGAGCTATTCACACGAACTTTACACAGCATGATAAAGAGTCGCTCTATGGTCTACAGGCAGTTTCCTAACGGACGCCAACTCCTTATACCATGTTATTTAACAAACCTGCGCATGTAAGGTATTTCATTTCGGAGAGAAAATTAACTGTTGGTTGACCGCCGCATACAATGGCAACAGTTTGTACTAAGCTTAGTGATTACACTAGGACAGTGTGCAAACACCATTTGGAGGTTTTTTGAAGCACGTTGCGGACATGCCGAGGTTATCGAGAATCCGGCGTAAACAAATTTTAATACTGACAGGAGAGTACTGAAGCAGTTTTTCCCAAACTTTCCGGCGACTATGGGTATTCCTTCTTTAATTGCAGCCTCTCCTTTTTAGTGAGAGATCGTTTTGGAATAAGGCAAACTATACGTACACACACATATATATATATATATATATATATATATATAT
>MNPL01006822.1:10659-22467 GCA_002081605.1 Tropilaelaps mercedesae | reverse complement strand
ATATATATATATATATATATATATATATATATACAAGATAAATGAGCACTCAAAATGATATGTATGAATTTGCAAAAGGCAAAAAATTAAATTATCACCTTATCTATCGTTTTTTCAAGCACCAAACCCGTCCTACGACCCAGGACTTTTTAGTTTTTGTGCCTACCCGCCGGCCTCATCTCGAATTCCAGTCATGGCGTCACCTGCATTCGTTAATACCCGCCGGTATGAAATTATTTCCCAGGTTTCATCAGATGACTCATATTTCAGGGCGTCGACTGCGGTGGTTGACAAACATAGTACATCAGTATCATCCGGTGAAAATCAATGGAAAGGGCACCGTTTGCGGCTATTACATGAATGATAAACTCCTATGGTCTTCTAAAAACGCACAGTCGCTGGTTAGTTTTACAAAAATTGATGCTCCGGAGACCTTCCGTCTATGAAATAACCGTATGCCGATAAATAATAGACGCTTACCGATTCCGTTTTATCTTTTAATGACCGATTTTGGGTTTTCATAACGACATGGGAGCCATTCGCAACGGAATTCTTATAGTCGTAAATGAAAAACTAAATTGTTATCTGGTTAAAATAGATCAGTACCTAGAAGATACGATGTCGACGAATCGGTGTTTTTTAGTCACAAAGCCTTTCAAATATTATGACGCTTCGACACTGTGATAATATTATAATATAGCGAACGTTATTATCATACATATGTACTTACTCGATGTTTGCGACCATAATATCAGTGAGTAGCTTTTAAACAACAATGGCGGAAAATACTACAATAATTTTAACCGTCAGTCTTCCTTTGGGTTTTAACAATCGGGTTCTTTTTGACTTTCAATTCGGTTTTTTCCTTAGTGAATTAGAGGCGAAACTTATAACAAACACCAGACATTACGACTATGGTATTTGAACGGTATTGTGAAAGCTTAATGAATTACAGATTCAGTAGCTTCCTGGCCGGTCCATTTGCTGCCCACATCCCACAACTGCCTATCCCGCAGAGAGAGCCAACAAGACCTTTGATGTTCATTTTGGGCACCTGCCTAAGGATCCGTCCTAGAACGGTCTCTCTCTTTCTCTCATTGCTTGAAAAGCCGCACAGTCTGTTAATGTGCTTTGCGGTACCCTCTTCTACCGAAGAACAATACAGTAGGCTCTTTGAGCCTTTCCGAGGCATTGCACGTACCTCAGCCAAATTCCCATTGTCGGTTAGTATCTGGGCGAAGAAGTAGGTAAGACCGATTTTTCCTTTTATCCAATCAGCACAAATAGTCGGGATAGCCTTATGGGATGCCATACAACATAGCCTGCCAGCTAGCTATCATAAACTCCCATTCCCCAGTTTTTGGCCTAGAAATACCCTCCCAATTTCCTTTAAAGGATTTTCTTTGGGCCTTCCGCAATTTTATCTGGAGTCCTCATGGAGCTATAACTGCCAATGCTGCAGTATTGACTGTATCGTACATGTGTATAATTCTGAATGCCGCGATGCGCTTCCGGAAAAGGGTTTTCGTACATCCAGGTAGACGCCCAGATAGGGAATGATGTAATCCTCTCTGGTAATTTCTCCGACTTTCGCTTCGTCTGTCGTTACATAACTATTGTACACTCATGTTTCTCTTTTCGTAAGGGATGTAACATTAAACAACTCAACTAAATTCGTGATGGAAATTTTATTATTGTCAGTTGTGGGAATTTTAACCTTTCCGGGGTCGATTGGGATAATGTCATAGCGTGGTATCCAGTCATAAAGCTCTTTCATTCGATATACAGTTGGTAAAATAAAGTGAGAATGGCTATATACGTGACTAGTGACAGTTTGTGAGTAATCCGAATATAGTATTTTTGAACTCATAGCTTTTCGTCTAAAATTACATTTGTGGTTCCTGGTGTAGAGACGAGGCGAAAATGGGGTAGGCCTCCAAAAGAATATTATCTGCGTTATGGGGAAATATAAATTTAAATTACCTAATACTTAGACATTACTTTCTATACCCCTTGCTAATCCAGCCTAGCGATGCGGTTTTGTTTAGATCGAGCATAGCAAGTCCGAAAAATAATTAAGTGTTTCTATTCCTATCTCTCGCTATCTATTCCTATTCTATTCCTATCTACGCCCCTAGCTAAATGCCTATCCTCATTGAAGGTTGCGACGACCTCATATGTCAGTCGGAGAAACAAACCAGCATATAGTGATGAAAGCAACGAGTGACACATACTCGAGGAATCACAGAAGAATCGCTTTAAAGAATTTTACTATGAAATTATCTTTACCGTATATGATGTTCCACTAGCAGAGATGAATAAAAACCATATCACTCCAAAAAGTGTGAATCAGTATAAAAGTAATACAATAAAGCAAATATACAGTTTAGTTCCCGGTCAGGAGGTTTCGACTGTCAACTTCTTTCTGGAGTGAACTGTCAGTCATTTTCAAAATTATAACGCAATTATAATCATAATACTAATAGCAATCTTTACAAATAAAGTTTAAAGAAAACACCACGAGCAAAGCGATTGTCGTTTAAAAGCCAAGAGGACCACTGCGCTTTTGCATTGATTTCTCAGTTCCCAAGAGATTACAACAGCACTAGGATAAAATAAAGTAAGCCTGTTTTTAAGCCTTTGGTTACAATGCTAAGACGAAGCTTATCTATGGCAGTGACTGAGTCTCGATTTGACTCACATAAAGCTGAACTTAGCCCACAGAAAGTATAGTGCTTTGAACGTTGACAGACGGCAAAAGCACCAAATGGGCTAGTTTCGATTCACATTATAATCAGTGTGTAAATGAAAAGGGGTAGTCTAATGAGCGCTCTTTTTGAGCTCGTTACATCAAAAGAATAGCTCGTGCACACATACAAGCACTGAAAGCACCAGACAGCTCCAGCAAGCACATAACGAAAAAAGCCACAGTCAGGCACCGGGTCAAGCTGAATGTGTCAACTACATAAACATTTTCGCAACGTATACATATGATTCAAATAAATGACTAAATTGTTACTCTAAAACTTAACACACAAGCGAACAAAGTCTTCTTAACTGTTTAACATAGCTGCAAAGTGGACGCTTGTATTCGAATGTAGTACTGCTTATCTAGTGCGTATTACGTTAAAGACTAGAGAATGCGGTGCTCCTACCTAATGCGGGCTAATAACATTGACCTCTCTGCTAAGGCTTGTAAAGTTAAGATTTTATACAAACAGATCGTTATCGGATCAATATTTTCCCATCAGGTCACGGGAAGTTTTTCAAAATTCTCCTCTAAATGTTTTCATCGCTGGTCAAAAACACTAATCCTCTGAAAAGATTGTGCGATCAGGACATAATAAATTGAAAAATGCCTCTACTTAATTTTAGTTCTTACCATGATATTAAAAAACAGAATTTTCTTATTGTTTGTATTGAATTATGTAATGTACAGTTGTAATATAGAAATGTGGCTGACTATCTTATATTTAGAACATATTATGCTCTAATATGATCGCGCGATCAAGCTATAATGAACTGGAAGTTCTTCTACTTAATTTTAGTTTTTATTATGTTTTACTCAGTTGCGCAGTATACAATTATAATTTAAAGAGATGGTTGATTTTCCTAGGTTTGTTAACTGAAAGTTGGTTATTATAATTTTGCCACATATTTCTACTTTACGTCAAATGATAGATTGGAACACTGTTTAATTTGAAATCAAAAATTTGTTGACATTCTACTTTTATTTATTCTATTTTAAATAGTTGTAGCTTAGATATTAACATCGGGACAACACCAACACAGTAGACACCAAAAGTGGTAACTGACTGAATAAAATGAGCATTGGCGGGAAGATGTGAGGGTCTGACATCTGTGGTCATGATGTTTGTGTATTGTGTTTCAATTCGATTGAACTACACAACACAAGTCAACACGATTACGACTTTTTGGTGACTACAAGGTATGTACAGTGGATAAATCAATGAACAATTGCCTCTGTGTGTGCGCGTATAGTTGCCAAGTTTATTGGAGATAGGTTGCGAGTACAATTGAGTTGTATCTTTAATATGCACGACGATAAACATAGTGCTTAACACCAATAATTCACACAAAAGCATACACGAATATCACACAGATAGATATGGTGTAACAACACATGCGTACACATAACACCACGAATTCACGAATGTACACGAATAGAGATTGGTAGACAGACGATATTTGGATGACAAAAATGGCATAATCACTCATGAAAATGTTGGTATTGGCTAATTTATTATCATTTAAAGTTGTGCGATCTGACATGCGACGACAGACATAATTTTTTGTCGATATGCAGTAAAGGAACATTGGATCATTAGGACAAAGCTATGCCGCGCATAGACAACGCCAGATAAATTGCAGGCAATTTGCGCGTTTTTGGGGATGTAGCGAGATAAACAAGATCTGTCTTTTAAAGTCTTCTTGCCACTGACAAGCTGCAGATCTGTAGGAGCAGTTCGTATAGGATGTGCACAAGCGGAAGTTACACAGTATACTGATTGTAAAGTTTCAAACAACTCGCAGAACGAAGATCACAACAGCTTGTTGCTAATATATAAGATCATCGTCATCTCACGAATTACTCCACTCTCCATGTCCTCCACTACTCTGCTGTACGTTATACTTCTCATGGCCGCTTTCCCAACCATACAGTTCCCAGTCGTAATCCCTGTTTTTCGTTAGATGAAATGACACGGCAATAGGTACAAACTTGGCTTTCTTCAGCGACTTAGAAAGCTTTTTGAGTAAAATCTTTTTAATAATCTCGTGTGTATCCGTGTTGGCTTCATACGTCAGATAAGCAAACATGACAAACAGCGTCAGCAAAGGTAGTGTCAAGCACGCTCTCATTTTACGTTTTTTTTATTTTTTGAAAGTTTATTAATTTTTATTATTTGAAATTTAGATATGTTGTGCTTGGATACAGAGCTTCAATGGCACCTAACTGTACGGCGTACACTTTTCTTATAGAATTAGAAGCGTCGCAAGCGGCCAGTGAAGCCTTGCGTAGGAGTCCCCTCTCTTCATGACTTTCGCAGCTCTTAAGGGAGCACTTCTCATCTATTTTAGGTCACTATGTCCAAAAAATAGTGTGGCGTATAGCGACGACCCCCTCTCTCCGTCTTTTCTGCCCCGCGACATTCAGTCCGACCGCTAAGCCAAAAAAGAAAAGGTGAGAAAAAATAGTTTACTACCGACAGCTCAACATCATATGCACTTACATACGTACTCAAATACAGAGCTGCGCCGTCTTGTGGACGAACACACCGGGTCTGTGGGGCGTTAAAATCGTGGGAAGTCAAGGACTCTGGGAGCATGAGTAACGTAACGGGCAGCATCTGTTCATATTTAAGCAATTATTCGGGCGCCGCCGGCAGCGTGTTACTACAGTGTACAATAGTCCACAGCCTCATGGCATGCACGTGAATGACACATCTTTTACGACGCCTGCGCTTCATAATGCCAACACAAAAGTACACCACTGTCATTCATTCATTCATACTTGATCTGCATGGTGCTATGATTTCTACTCAGCCGAATACAGTAATCGGGTTAGTATTACAGATATTGCGAGTGAAATAGCAGGGATAAAAGAGGAGGCAGGGAACAGGGTGACACCTAATAGGAAAAAATATTTTTCTCAATGGTGCGGAGGGTTTAGTCGATGTTCACTTATTTGAATGGTAACCCTTTAACGTCCGGTTGGAAATTTATAAAATTTAACGGTTTTGTTGTTATTGTTGCCACGGATGTTGTCGTTTAGCGCCGTATTTCGTGTTACTTGTGTCAATTTGTTGAATCATTGGCAACACAACGACAAGAACAATGACAATAACAGGGACAGCAACAACTACGTAAGAACATTACACAACCTTTGTAATGCAATGCAGTCCAATGTAGCCTTGCGACATTTAAGGCGGACTTGTTGTGGCTCTTGTTTTCTCTTCAGCAAACCCTGAATGACACCTATGGCCGTTGGGATGTACTTCAGCGTCGTCCTTATTCAGTCTTTTTATTACCGATCAAACATCAATATTGAGGTCGCCAAGGAGTATTATAAAACGTAGTCTATCGGTTTATTCTTTCTTCGACCGTTAGTTTTTTACAAGGGAAGGAGGTAGATCTGACTAGAAAATACAATCTAAGTAGTCTAAATTGAATCGTGCTTAACAGAACTTGTAAACGTTTAATTTTACAAACCGATGTAAGAGATATTCTAGATAATACGTCTAAAACACGTATGTTACTGAATCGGCACATGCATTCAAACAAAACATGGACCGTTATACCGTATACGCTCACCTACACAAAAATAGAAACGAAACACCCTTTTTCGACAAATACAACCAACGCTGGTCTTCCTTCTCATCCACCGTCCACAATGCGTTGGGACGCCGGAATAATTGAACTAATGAAGCAAGTGATACTAACACTGGATAAAGGTGTGTTTTGTGAACGTTTTATACAGTAAAATAAGTAAGTTTTTCATTTTTTGCTCATTCAGTTCGTATGTGACTTTAGAAAATAATACAAGACAATATTTGTAGCATACATTGGGAGCTGGACAAGGCAACAAACACTCTAAGAATGTCAAGAGGAACCTGAACAGAAGAATGAGGGAATGAGGAAAAGGTGAGTATAATGCGTAAGATAACAGCAATACGCAGACAGTGTCATTTATTTGTTTGAAGGTTTTTATTATTAGATGGATAATAATAACCAGAGAACGGAAGTTTATATTAAAACTGGCTCAGGCAGAGAAGAGGAAAAAAGGCGGTCATAGAGAAAAGAGACACTATCATCAGCACTCTTATCATTCCTGCCAAATAATTTAAATTACGAAAATTAAAAAGCCAACGTTTGTCACACTTGATTGGTACTAGCAAAACGAACATTTATATGTATATTCTGACTATATCTTTACATTTCGAAATGTTTAACCTTCGTATGCCTAATAAATCGAACTACCAGAATATATCCTTGAATTATGCACAGTTCAAGCGTCTTGAAGCTCATCCAGCAAATCATAGTGCTAGAATTTTTTGTTTTGCTACGTGCAATCTACCAAATCACACTTTTCATGCATTAAAACAACATAGAAACAACAATAAATATTTAACTAGATAGGATAACAAATGTAGGGTTAAGTATCCACATCAAGCCCGGTGGCTTGGCGCATTCGCGTGCGCCTTTCGACCGGAGGAGACACGTAGGCGCACGGATTCGATCCCCGCCGTTGCACATTTACATTTACGGGGTTCGTCTTATTAAGCAATGCAAAAAGCAGTACTGTGGACGTTAGATGTTAGCTGATAGTCAGCCCTAAAAAACAAAAAAAAAGACAAGATATCCATATATCTATCACGTGTGTGTAAAATCCAGCAGTGTGCAGCCTTGTCATAAAAGCTGCTATTGACTGCTTACTTGACAATTTTATAATTTTAAGTACTACATTCATAAGCACAATAGGCTACAGATAATGTATCTAGACGTACAGAAGAACGATAACTCAAACTGGTGTCCATGTATTTATAATTGCGCTCAGCGGTTTACCCCTTAGATTTCCACCTATCAATTTGAAATAGAGCTGTATTGCTTTGTCATAGCAAACTTGTAAACATACTTAATGTTAAGTATGTTGTTTAGTTATGTTGATCTTGTAATATTAATATGTCAAATGATTTTTTCTAGTTATTGTTACGCAGTATGGAATGTATAATACATATATTTACTTTCTCAGACGAATCTAATCTAATACCGAACTCGACTTACCTTGCGTTCAGATTTGTGTTACTCGTACTTTTGAAATATTGATAACACTTTCATGTGACCTCGCAATTTTAAAAATGTTATTACATGTTTGCAAACATTTTAGTTCGGCTTCGGCTACCTTTTTTCTACCGGGAATTCAAGATTTTGAACCCGCCTTTTCTTTACCGCAATGGAAAACCATGTTTCCAGAAATTAATTTTGAAAGGGTATTCTACACGAGTTTCATTCGGCCTGTTTTTATATATAACTCGCTAAAGCTTTTATTATTATGTATAGAATAATTTATTCTGAAATCGTTTATCTAAAAGCTCCAAACAACCTATTTGCGTTTTATCTCCGCGATGATGGCCTTTGTTCACTGCCTGGCGTTCTTCGAGTAGCCAGTGGACCGACACATTCTATGCAAGCTAGGTACTGTGATCGTGTTGAACTCGTCCGGTTTTACTCGGAACTCGGAACATTCTCTTGGCGTGCTGAGTTACTCGAGGTTTTTTGATAGTTCCTGAGTTGCTAAGGCAGTCGACCATTTCAATGCAATGCATGTGGGACATTAGTATTTATAGTGAGTAGAGTCCTCAAAGCTTTGTTAAACAAATAGTATTGTTGCATATCCTTTTTATTTTTAGTTTAACATTTACTCGGAACGCTATTCTCCAATAAATTAGTGTTAAATAACCGGTTATCAGATTGTCTTGAACAATCTATAGAAAAAAGGAAAAAAAAGAAAAAAGGAGCTTACGCTGTCGAAAGTAAACAGTGTCGAGCTTAGCTGGTGTGTACTTGTTAGTGAGTGAAAGTGGCAGAATCAGCAACCTGGTTGGGCTAAGACCTAATTCTTTAAGGTACGCCAGGAACTAAACAACTAATTTATATATATATATATATATATACATATATATATATATATATGTTGTGAATAGGCGATGACTGGTAAAGACAGTTGCCTTATTTCGTTGTTCAAGGTTGTTAAAAGTTGCCAAATTATATCTATCGCACCTTATTCTAAACATGTGCACGCCAATAACTACGCATGACAAATAACAACATCTCTAGAAGACTAATTTTGCATATAGAAATAGCGTGAGGTATACACTCGGAAACCTACAATGTTAGGTGTTCAATCTACACATCTTTGCCAAATGCAAACTTTTTGAGCTTGCAGTTGAAAACTCTAACAGACCTTCGTGCTTAACATTAAGGACCGATATATTTGGCACCTAATACATAATAAGTACTAAATTTGCCCACAAGATGTCTCCTGTAATCTTGTGAATTCTGTATATATATATATATATGGCCTTAAACAATATAGTCTTGCGATACGTATATGTAAATGCTAACATGGTAAGCAACAAATTTATAAAGCGTAATTTCCGAGGAGCTTCCTTCGAAGAAGCACCTTCATTAATTTAAATGGCACAAAGACATAATAATTTTAATTTATAATAATTCTTCACATTGCTATAATCACTTCATATGATGCTCGCTGGATATGGCTCAGCTCCAGCTTTCCAGCAAGAGGTAAGCTCGAGAAACAAGATAACAAGGAGGAGATTAGCTATTATTAGTAATATTATAAACCGCTGATTAAGTTGGGTCGGGTGAGTCATTCACAAGGCTTTAGTTTTATGACTCAGATGGGCGTGCGGCTTCGGAACAACATTGTTGTAAAATTTTCTTTCATTTTACAGTTATAAAAATTAGGTTCACTGATGCATTAAAAACGGTTCATCCTACCGACATTTTAACCAAAGCGTTCACCCATAACATTTTCAAAATCTTACGTTATTTTTGAGCAAAAGAAACTTTACAGATTTATTGGGCTGCTTTGTTTCTCCACATTTCAATGACTCGTCGCGAACGCATACTAGTAACCCATTATCTCTTTCATTTCATTAGTTCTTTTTTATACTCATGAAAATCAAGACTTGAAAACCTATTACTATTTTTTATTCAAAATGTTGATTAATTAATTTTTCCGACTCGATGATCATGCTATCACCGATAGATCAGGGGCCAGTATTAGTGTACTGATTCGATCCTCAGAAAAAGAAGAATAAACATGATCTTTGGAATAAAGATAGTCTTTCAAAATATACAGACGTTTTTGAAGCGCTACGTTAGAAAACGAATTTGAGATATTTATTTTTTACTCAACATAATATACGTAATAAAGAGTCGCTAATGATGCATTGCACATAATTTCACCAAAGGAAAATGAGTGTCCTAAGATCCCCACGATACCACCGCGATTCACTGCATAATGATGAACTATAGACCAATAATCCACGTCAACGCCGCTTAATTTCTGAAGAAAGTAACCTCGGAAATCTCATGATGTTCTTTATTGACCGATATATATGAATTATGCTTTTAATGACCTTGGTATGACAAATGTGTTCCGTCACTGTAAATTCATTTTTGCAATGAATTATATATGGCAGCGTAGAAAGCTATTGCGAAATTGCTTGTTCCATGTGACAACTTTTTCTATCGCAAATGCCACAAGTGTCTTTGTTTATGCCTTTATTGAGGTCTAAGTAGGTCTCGGAAAGAGAAAAAAATTAAACCAGTCATCATTTATGTCAAAACCAGTCAGAAGGTTAAAAACTAATTCTTAAAAATCGTATTAATATTTTTGCATACATAATTTTTACCGAGGTTTATGCAAATTCGTGAGATTAGCCGACATTTCCACTTATGTGAGTGTTACATTGAAGGAAATTTGAGTGAAATATCTTTCCACATGTTTTTACGTAGTTTAAAAGATGGTCAACAGTAGAGTTATTAAAAATATTTATACCACTAACATTTACCTACCGACGAAACTGTCAGTGTATAAATGTTACGTCAGCTTCAAATAAGATAAGATTGATCAATTGTAAAAAAAAGTATTAAATTCAGAAGCACGACCTGCAACGGTAGTTTCTCTAAATCCCAAGTCTACCAAACGATTTAGAATTTTCATCCATACCAATTTTTGCGGAAGTACGCATGTATCGAAAATAATAAAATATCAAACATCGTAAAATCATGTGTGGTTCAAACTTTCCTCTCTTAGCTTAGAAAAGGTGACGCTCTACCATTTTCGGCATATAATCCGTCTGGTTGTAAATACTTCGAAGTCTGGTGTTAAAATTATTTTAAAACGAATTTGGATGAGGCATTTCACGCTTCTTGTTTTAAGATAACAGCTACGCAAGTGAATATGTACGTAAAGCGTTTCATGGAAAATGATTTACTGCTTGAATTTGTATGCAAGCAATAAACACACTTCTTCTGGACTTTTGTTTGTTAGTTTAAATGTTAATGACAACTGGTTTGTACATTAAATATTATACATATAAATGCAACTAACTACAATAAATATCAGTTAAATTTTTAAAGAATGATAGAACGTCAGCTTTTCAATAAAAATAATGAACCAACTTTAACTAAAAGTGGTTATATGAATGTTTCAAAAATATGTTGACTTTTGGCACCCGCTATAAGGGTGATAAAATATATAGTGGCTTAATTATTTTTTATCCTATAAATGATCTTTTACTCAACCCAATACGGTTTTCTGGGGCTTTGCCAATAACTTGGCAGGAATCATGCGCGAGCATTTCAAGGACAGTTGAAATAGAAAACGGGCTTTCTTTGACGTAAGATCCGTCTATAATGTCGGTACCGGGAACTTAGGAAAACCTTCGTTGCGTCGTAGCATAACGCGCTAGCAGCCCGCACCGTAATTCAACAACTGTGATATAGGTAAATGTGTTTATCCCTCAACTGTTCGAAAATCGCATTTGATCATATAACCGTGTCATAGAATATTATCGTGGTGAAATAATTAATAATATGTTCTAAGACGCCTGCGTCGAGCTGCAGTCCATAATTACTTTTGGTGTGTAGACGGTCTTGTGGTGCTACTATGCTAACATGTTCTGCCATTTTAGTTGCTATTGATTTGCACAGGATAGACAATTATCTACACCTTTCTTAAATATTTTTGAAACGAGA
>MNPL01006822.1:0-10058 GCA_002081605.1 Tropilaelaps mercedesae | reverse complement strand
GGGAAAACGTAAACAATGCAGTGATACCATGACACTACGTGTTCAACCCGCCGTAACTATAAAGACTGAATCATATAGGTCACAATATACAGTATGGTGAACATCCTTATATGAACGCACGATGCAGGACTTATCGCTTCTATATACTTAAATTTTCAGCTTGTAGGTTAGCACAAACTGCTGTATTTGTGTAGGGAGGTGAAAAGACAGAGCGCCGGCGAGTGTCCCATACCAGATAAAGGATGCGACATGTAGAACTCAAGCAACTGAGGTGGTAGCAACTTATATTTCTCATACAATCTGTGTATAAAAACTTTTTTATATCAAGTATTCAGCAAATCTACACTATATAATCATTTATAAAGCGAACACCAATTAGGCATTAGGCTAATAAAGGAAAATTGTACCTTCAAAAATGCGATTTAAAAATGTACAAGTTCGCATATGGTTATGAAAAATGCACACAAAGCCAAATTTCTAGTCCAAAAACCATTTATAGGGATTATAGATTTTTTCAACCCTCTCTAATATAATAGCAGCTCGTATTGTAAAACATAACCAAACTCAAAGCAATGCCCTTTGCCTTGAATGTATTTCTTGTAACTAAATGCCTTTCCCAAAACAATATTTTCCAATTTTGGCCAAAAATGACAGATTATTCAAAGCAAAATATATTATTCATAAGCTCGCGATATACCTGGCTGTAGATTAATAGTGAATTAATTTTTCTACTTGTTTCGCCCAATAGGTTTTGTCTCTAACTTCATTTTAGAAGGCTTAATTTTAAAAGGCGATTTAAGAAATATCTTGCTAGAAATATCTAGTAAGATTGACGTACGCAAATGCAATTAGTGCGTCATTAACTCCACAGAACAGGAATAAACAAGTGCCTCATGAATAGAAATATTATAAAAACGTACATTATTAGACCACGGGATTACTTCATATACAAACACCTAAAAATTCGCATGAATAGATGCATGAATAGATGCATGTTGGGTACGTTTTCAGATGTCAAATGTCATCGAAGCAATTCTATAAAAAGACTTTTTCTGCTACATAAAGATAAGACAATAAAAAAACACACATTGCGATACGGATTACGGTGCCGTTTAGACCATAATGGTTTTAAAGAGTTGTAAATGCGAGCTTGGAATACGTAGTTTATGCCTCGCTGTGATGCATAAAATATTCAATCTATTCATTTTTATTATTTTCACCCTTAGGTATTTCAATAGAATGAAAGATTATACACTTGGATATTACTGTTGACAAAAAAAAGTGCAATCGGTATGTGTAATTGTGTTTTGATTTCCTACATACACGGGTCAGAATACTTAATTATTCACTAAAATTTCACACATTCATGTTGTATTCGTCTGTCATTATTACATAACTCATGGTAACGTGATTAGCGGGGGTCGGGACAATTAAGAATGACCTTAGGTTAACCGGCAGACTGGCGATAATTAAATAATGCAGCAAGATATAATACAAAAAAACTAGTTCAAACTACAGTCATATAATTTTACAGGCGCTTAAGTCTTTGCCAGGATTTGATTATTGGAAACCGTTGAAAACTTACATTAGTAGATTTTAGACGAATTCGAACTTATGTACCGAGAAAAGAAACATGGAATAAAATAAAGAAGCTTGGACAATTAGGAATGACAAGAGATACTAATGGAATTAAGTATCAATCATTTAATAATATATAGTGCACTTGACAAATTAAATGAAAAAAACAACACGTTTTTATAAATAAATCGTTAAACAGCAAAATCACTTGAAATTAGAGCACTAAACATATTCCAAAAAGGGATGTAACAAGGGCTGCAAAAAATGTAACAAGTAAAATAGGTGGTCTCAAAATTTCTATTAAAAACGACAAAAAATTGAGAGAAAAATGTTAACAGAAAATTCAACGAGAGATTTTGATTAATAGGATGGACCAATCGAACTACCGTTAACGAGATATTTACACCAACTGGATCTTGTCTATCAAAAGTATGTTTTAGAGCCTAGCTCATTCGATATGCCCTTCAGCTTTAAACATACAATATTTTAGTAATTTTTCTAAAATATAGTATATTATAATATCACTTGAAAATGGAAGCTTTAAACCTTACGTCTCTAGTATTCTGTGGGCCCTTGTGTGCTCATTATAAATGATGAGACAATATCTATAGTCAAATACAATTTTTCAATTGAATGAGCTTGTTCTCGGACACTAATCGTAAATAAAGTGTAGCGGTATCGACATTTAGTATTTTTCGTAAAGGAGGCTTGAAATTTACGCCATTCAATAAATTTAACTAGAAGTAGATCCGACTTATAAGATACGTCATTTTGGTTGGTGGCAGTTTCTGGTTTTAGACTTTTCTACTGGTCGCTCACCTTTTTCGATGCAAACGTGAAACGATTCCGTTCTCATAGTAGATATTAGGAGAATCGCAAACATTGCGACACAGTGTCAACCGTAATGAGATTGATCCAATGCACAGACAAACTACATACAATGTTGTGAAACGCGGTTATTTGAAATACAGCGCTGTTATGTACGTTTGAAATAAACAGATGTTTCTGATAACCTAAATAAGTTTGTCGCGTATAGATAACGTTATTTAAATTCTTCGGAATAATACTAAACCGTTTGCAGAGAGTGTGAACCGCATAACATACTATTTACATATTATTATCGTTAATCCACCTTTCGTATCACGTGCTGTGATAATGAGACCACCAGAATAAAGAGTGTTCTGTTATTTTGCACGGTATAGAAACCAAAGCAAGCCGTATTGTTCGCGTAATACATTTTCTCATTGAGTTATTTTTCCTAGAAATACGGTATCTCAATGGCATGTCTACGAATCCAAGTAGCTATATTTTTACAGACACGGAAATATACAGTGCTTGCTCGTCTTCTCTTGTGACGCAACTGGATGCAGCTAATCTGGAACAACTTTTAGCTTTGTCATATTTTACAACACCCTGTAAAGCACTGAGTCGATTCATTCTGCATCGCCCTGACCACTGTCTGTCATTCACAAAAACAAGATAATTAGACAAAGCCTTCACAAGGGCTATGCCAAGATCGTTTTCGCTAACTTCACCAATTGTCTGAATTGCAGATGCACGATGTAGCTTCAGCTCCATCCATCCCGCGACCCCGAACAGACAGATACGTCAGTTTACATTTTCGCTACTTTGGCGGAGGTTTTCAGCCTCGTAACGTTTTTTTAGTTGATGGTCTGCCTTGCTTCATCTTTACACCAACGACATAGTTATTTTGGCATCCGCCGACCTTACTGGACCAGTAAGAGATTTCAATGCCAGGTATTTTGCCTGTCAACGCCAAGGCAAATTCACACGGGCCAATGTCCATACCCGGGACGGATAAACAATAGGAAACGCAAAAATGACAAAGATAACGACTGTTATGCAATGACGATAGTAGCTTTCTTATTTTAATAAGTAGACCTAGAATTACTCACAGAAGTAAGTGAAGACGCAAGGAATATGCCTGTTTTGTTCTAAACTATTAACGACTTTGTCACTCATGTACAGTTCGTAGAATATTAAGAAGTCCGGAAAAAAGAATAGTGAAGCAAGCTGTTGGATAATAATGAATAGTAATAACGCTTTTCTGCTCGAAAGTAATACAACTGTTAATAACTATATAATAATTCATAGCAACTCTATGTTGCTAATGCTCTAGCGCATTCTCTGCGGGTATAGCATTTTTTTTTATTTATTGTATTTCATTCAAAATTAAGTATGCATTATAATCCTAAAGAAATATACTCCTTGGTAATAGTGCATCTACACTTGCAATATTATGATAGTAGCGCTAGTAATGATTTTACAACTTAAAGCATTTTATGAAGTGGTTTCAAGCCTAAAACAGGTAGAATACGCAAATAATTCATTCATTTAGTATTTGCTTAGGTTTCAATGGAGCAACTCTGGCATTGGCACAAGATGTCTATGATTCATATTGTAAGAATCTCGTTAGTTTTTATGATTTAATAATATTCAGCATGCCTTGAAAACGTGTTCTTGTTTTCAGTTATACGCAAAACCATATAAACGAAAAACATTGGAAAAATCTGAGCTTTTTAGGTTTCGAATTTTGAGTCTGTCGCCACCTTTTTGTTCAGCTTGATATAACATCAAGTGGTAACGGAGAATTGCTATAGATGTTACAGAATTCACTTTCGAGCTGTGAGACGGAACCAGTGCTATACCACTTTGACGACGACTGAGGATAGCCTAATTATATATATATATATATATATGGCTACAAAAATCTACTTGTGCTACAACAACTGCTTGAGTCTTTAAAGAGTAGTAAAGCCATTTTAAGTATTACACAAATAAAGAAAAATCTACTTATTTAATTCAAGCTAATAGCTATGACGTACGCGTCATCGGCAAAAGTCAATGAGCCCTAAATTGTACAAGATGAAATAATTCTAAATACGGTGTCAAAAAAATCTGAATATATAAGGAAACGTCCATATCACAGTTTTTCACTGCCCTCGACATTTTGCATGAGCACCTTATCTAAACCTTACGCCATGTTTTTGATATAATTTCTAAATAATTTGTAAACAGAGAACAAAACAATAAAACATGTATACGTAATTAGTTTCTAGCAGTCATTGTTAGAAATTAATAATGTCTTCTAGATTCAGCAATGTAGATTAATATCCACTAAGGGATCTCTTATTTCTTATTATGCGCACAACTTGACCGATACTTTGATTATGAGAAGTATATATTCTTATGTAGAGTATACAATATTGGCTGTCGCTCAAATGTCAACACATAATAACGCAAAGTAATGCTGTCAAAGATACGTGAAATGGGGCTACTTGAGCATATCAAGACTAAAATTTAAAAACGTTTACATGGTTTTCAATCCTACTCTCTTCATTAGGCAAGGAGACCCCGTTGTTAACATTACGCTAGAAGCTAGTTATCAAATACCGGCGTGAACATATTTTCCGGTTAAGAATTAAGAAGAAATTGACCTTGCGTTGATGTAGATATGCGATGAAAAACAGGCTTACAGTTCGTCATATAACACAAAATAAGGGCCTTTGCGACTTTGCTTATCTAAAAGTATTCCATCGTTGTGCTCGTACTACATATCATGGCTTTCAACAATGCTCAATGCTCGACAACAATGCTCGACAATGCTCTTGTGCGTTTCATAGTCTAATATCACAACTCCAAACACTTATACTTAACACTACCAAGTGTAAGTCGCCATGGTAAATAGAACCGACTATAAAAGCTATTTGGCATACACTTTGCATTCATTAAGGTGCAGCGTTATAAGCTACTGTAAGCGGCTACTCATTTAGGCATCAACTGACGATTATTGAACCATATTCAAAAAAGCACACATCGAACAGGTTAAAACTAGGCTAATTAATTTAAACTATCGTAAATTGCGAAAATGTAAGCCTGCACGAGAAACCCAAAATCTAACCACGATCCAGCATAGCTTCTCATGTGTCGGCTCTTTACTTCCTGTTCGCTGCTATTCGATTTTTCTAAAAAATGAAAAAGGACATTATATCAAAAAATAAGCAATTCACACGCCAAATCGCCATAAGCGGGTGAACAGGCAAAACGAACAATATCAGGGTAATTAAGAGGATCAGCAGGGACATACAAGCCTGCGCTAATGAAGCACTTCTTGTTCTGAATTTTATTATCGCTTTTTCACGCCTGCTATTTATTAGGGTAACCAAATAAGTAATAACGACTGGTGCCGAAGCAAAAGTAAAATCAATCCTTGCACACCCTCTTTGCTGCCCACTACGTTTAATTGAAAATGCTCGTTAAGAGTGATTTGAGAGCTCCAAGTTTGAGAGCTATAGATGCTGAGACTTCTAGCGAATTTCTGTTGTTCGTTCGCCCCAATGATTTGGCCTCAAGTAGTGCAGCATGATCACATGATCTCCTTCTTTGATCAATTATTTAGGGTAACCTAGATTTGCTTATTCTGTGTTAGTATATTATATGTCACCATTTCAGCTTACTTGTGTTAAAGTAAATTCCATAGCCGGGTTGATTAAGTAGATAGAGTAAATTCAAAACAAGGAAGTATAGCAGACCGGGATATGTCCGCATAATATGATTTTCTTGATATAATAGGTGGTTTCATAATGCGATGCGGTAGAATGTACCGAAACCGGAAGATATAGAGATTATGTGGCTCCGTGCACTTTCTAACAGAATATATTGCATGTATAGCAGAATCAACCAAGCAGCTCACCGTATCCATTTACATCGAATGCAAGCTAGAAGAATATACAAAAGTTTAGAGTCATACGTATGAATGCTAATGCTCACAGTATTAAAGCAAAAAACATTCCGCTACAAAACCTGACTAGCTCGGTCCATATCCCGACGAAAAATATTAACAAATTGTGTATTGCATAATATAGATAAGTATGGCAAATAGTCTTGGGTTAAACGATGTTCGTCTGAGAATAACAGATATGTGCACAAATAACTTTGAGAACTTTGACTTCCGCCGGTCACACATTATCTCTCTCAACCGCAGACTCCCTCATCTCATCACTTGCCGTCCAGCTAGTAGTTCGCTCCCAACCTCCGCTACATAACCCAGCTATCAATTCAACTTCTTCAAAGAAGGTCACGACAACATGGACAAAAATTCGCCGAAGTCAGATGTCAAGCAGTGGATGCGAACGAAAACAGGTCAAAAGTTACGACCTTTTAGGGTCATGTCTAGGTGGATTGACAAAGCATCTACTTTAGCATTACGCAAATATTGACACTCACAGACTGAAATATTCAAATACATGCACTCATACTAGCACATCATATCTTCCATCACTGATGAGAGAAAGAACCCCTTTTATTAATGGTTTTCAACGAGGGGTGCGCGCCAACAGCCACAAATATAGACTATATTGCCTAATATTGAAATTGCCACCTTTGGGTCGTATTTGCGTAATCGACAGGCTCCACAGATTTTGGAACTATCTAAAACTAATCTAATCTGCTGTTTTACCGATATGCAAAATGGTAAATAACATTTGCAGGAATTTATTTTAAAACTAATTTTTATAGGGCCTGTTACACTGTAAAAATAACCAAAGGCTCATACGCTTATGAAAATAGCCTCTAGATATTTTTTATATATTATGTACACCGCATTTCTTACTTCATACAATAGTAGTATAGGAACTGAATCACTTATTAGCTAGCATAAGGCACACTATAAGACCTACTGGTTTCGAGTTTTTATAAACATTTTTGCAAAAGGCACTACTAGTAAAAGCTTTGTTTAATCAACCATCAAAAAGAAAGGAAGTCGCAGAAAGCAAAAACTTGAATGTGCAACAAGCGCTTAGCAACGTTGCGAATACCGAGTATTAAGAGGGTCAGGTGCTTCTATATTAGTAATTTTTCCCACAGTCATAAACAAGGCTGTGGGAACACCGTCTAAAATAAAAGGAAAAGATTTTGGAAGTGATCCAACTAGGTAATATAATGTAGAAGATTTTTACCTGATGTAATCGTAGAGTGTAACAGATCCAATTTCAAAGCAAACTTGCTCTTACAAATCAGTGAAGTAATTCTATGAAACCGTTTTGTAAATACAAACATATTCGCTACGAACACACATATTTGCCTAAATTGACTTCGAGCACGTAAAAAGTTGTCTCCGGCACCAAGTGTTACCGCAGCTGAAAGCTAGATAGAACGAATACAAATATTTTACTATTATTTATTTCTCCGCAATTCTTTTTTTTTTAAATAAAAACCCTTGTTATGCTACATTTATAACGAGGAACTTAGCTATTTATTCACAAGCTACAGCTTACAATAACTTTAACTAGCACAATCATTCACTTTCACATGTGCATACACATAATGTACAAGACATCAACACTATGAATAAGATACGTTAACATTCATAAAAAAACAAAACGCGTAGCGGTCGAAGGCCGGGACTAGAACGATCAACATTTGACATAAGCATGGCTTCAACACATGGAAAATTATCGTAAAGAAGTAACAGATTATGACGAGGAAAATACAACTCTGACAAAAAAAATGTACGAGAACGTAGTTTACTGCTAGACGAGACCAAAATCACATTTAATCACCAACATATAATGCCCAAGACATACTGGACGCTAACGATGACGGTTGGCGGCTATGTGAAGAACCGAGAAATACACGAGATTTCTATGTACAATAACATAAAGATATGTCGTAGTTGAATGGTAGCACGTCCGCCCACCCCATAGGCGATAGACAAACGACAGAAACATGAGAATGAACCGGGCTTCAGCACATTAATGACGGTCGCATACAATGACGACAGCAAAAGAATCCATCGCTAGTAGCGGTCTACAGTAGCAGTAGTAGTGATGATGATCGTGAAACACGGGACACGGCCAGGTCACTCGGGTACACAGCAGCCACACATAACACCGGGTAAGCCGATGAAAATATAACGGGATTTTAAGAGGATCATTGATCTTCTTCTAACTATCATGAATTATAATAGTTAAAACAAATGAAGATGGGAGCGTACGGTTTCTTGGCAGAGGGGCATTTATGCCCTTTTTACCATCCACCCTGCTCCCATCCCCCGTGTCCTCCTCCTCCAATCTCCTGTACGTGATACTTTTCGTGACCTCCTTCCCAACCTTGATCTTCCCAGCCGTGATTCTGCTGTTTCGATAGGTGGAACGGCACTACAATAGGGATGAACTTTGCTTTCTTGAGAGTCTTGAATACCTTCTTGAGCACGATTTTTTTGATGATCTTATGCTTGTCTGCATTGACTTGCGATGCCAGAAGCACAACAAGAATCGCCACAAAGGTAAAGATAACAAATTTGTTCATCTCGCCTGATGAATCGTTGCAAATAAATGCTAGTTGCCAACTGCAACAGCTGATGTCGGAAAACAGATGGCTACTGGTATCTCGCGCACTTCCTTATATAGATCCACCCCGGTATACCATCCCCCTATATCGATATTTACCGAACCAGCGAGCACCATTGGGGCATCTTCGCCTTACCTTCCCATCAAACAACCTCCTCACCCTTCTTTGACTCAACCCTCTGAACTGACATCATCATCTAACGTCGATTTACTGTTCGTATACGTTCATAATGTCCGTCAACTGTTAGCGTCACCGTCGCCACAACTCCTACCACAGCCACTTTCACTTCTTTCCTTTCGCTGTCGACGCTCGCCGAAATAACACATTTTAGTTTGTACCGTTTTCAGATAACAGCATCAAATCGACGGATCCGCAGCGCACCCCATTGACAGACATTCACATTTTATCCACACACGTCTTCTTCCTCTCCTTTTTCAACAACGATCAAGCGACTTCGTCGCCAACTAACAGTGATTGTCTGTTAGCTACAAGCTGCAAGCGAACAACATCACCTGGTTAGGTAATGGTTTACAAGA
The DNA here is from genome assembly GCA_002081605.1 of Tropilaelaps mercedesae. Classification (NCBI taxonomy): domain Eukaryota; kingdom Metazoa; phylum Arthropoda; class Arachnida; order Mesostigmata; family Laelapidae; genus Tropilaelaps; species Tropilaelaps mercedesae. Next base: position 573 of record MNPL01006822.1, on the reverse strand, counting down.
TAACTGTTGGACGATCGGCAGACAGCATTCAAAGATGACCAAAAACACTTTCAAGGCTACGAACAGCAAAATTTAATTATTCGATCACAATGCGTCATTTTCCATTGGTAGTACAGTGGCCTAAACGGTTGGGGCTGGTTGTTACCGGACAGTAAAATTCGAGAGCCTCTTAAGAGATGCCTAGATGAGATCCGAAGCGTGATCCCATCTAAGCATTTTAGTCGGATAGAACAAAGAGTTGTAAACAACAACTGTGATCCTTTAAATGAACTGTATCTTTGGCAACAAATGATCGTTTCCATTAAGTTTGTTTCAATTGTAACAGATTGCAATACAATCCGACCAAGTGCATGATGCATATAACACCGGTATGACTTACTCAATGTTTATGCTGAAAAAAAAGCTCCCTATATTAAGTCTGCACTTCTATAAACCCAGCGTACGGGAACTGATATTTTGTGATTAACAAGTTGTAGCAAACTTCAGAAGAACACAGGCCTTACTTATTGATTTAGCCCACATTAAGCCAGAATACACTTAGTATATATATATATATATATATATATATATATA
>MNPL01006820.1:7601-26201 GCA_002081605.1 Tropilaelaps mercedesae | reverse complement strand
TATATATATATATATATATAGCGCGGCGAGGCACGAAAGGTCAAGGGCGCATGATTTGTGGAATCTTTCGAACGGCAAGCAAATAGACTTACTTATCGTGACGGGCAGTAAGTGGTTGCAGAGCAGGTCGACAATGTCCTTATGAAGACTGGCCGGAAAGTTAGCCAGGGCGGACGCGACGATGTAGCCTAACGTGTCCATATATTCGTGTTCTAGAAATGGCACTAGACAGGCCATCGTATTGAGAATCGTCTGGCCCAGTACTGTATGAGAAAAGTCGCAAAGAGTTAGTCTTTATACAGTGTAACACTAGTCTACTGGATGTGCTACAAAAAATATATATATATATATATATATATATATATATAACGTTGTACTATAAATATGCCAAAAAAAAAAAACTAGCTCGATGCAGAGAATAGTAGCAATGTGTTTGATCGGACTATTCTCTAGTAAATCATTAAATCGAAATGGAGTGTCGTTACAGCCGCCGTCGCTGTTTATGTATAAAACTGAATGACATTTATTGTTTAAAAAAAACTCAAGCGGATGCATATACAACAAAGAGGAGGCAAACGTACCGGCAATAGGATCACCCTTACAGAATGATAGAGCTTGCAATATTGCGATGTATACGCGGCAATACTAGCAACGAATGTAACGACAATAACTCTACCTGTATCGTAAAACACTACTACTACTACTACTACTACTACTACTACTACTACTACTACTACTACTACTATTACAATGTACTGCATATCCTTACGTTTCTTTTGGCTTTAGTAGAGGGTATTGTGAATCGTATTTGATTGTTTGGGCACCTACCGTGCGCTCCACATGTGATGAGGGGGACGCAGTCGACGAGTTGAACGAGCGCATGGTACAGGGCCTTGTAATCGAGACTGGGGAATAGGCTGATGCGTGCATGATCCTTTTCGGCTAAGCACAGCATCTCCAGGGGTATCGTGGGTACATCTCTGAGCACGCTACATCCCCCAGCATTTGACAAGGACCAACGCAAAATTGTTCACGACGACGAGAACATGTTAGCGCCCAAACACGTGTAAACCGTCCCAAATACAAAAAGTTATAGCGATTTCGAAGTTAGGTATGTCGGCATATGGGTGTAGTCCTGAGTGTAGCACACGACTAGTGTTATCAATTCATAGGCTGGATTACAGCCAGCGTCTTGTCCATGCCTGTCTACAAGACAGACAAAGGACTAAACGTGGCACTATTGCTAACGCTGATGGTAGCCCTTACCTAAGAAGTGTGAGTGAAAAGTATTTCAGTGTATTGGAGACGTCCAGTCCAGACGGTGGTGGAGGTAGACCGTACAGGATACGCGTGTGGAACTCCTGCAGGTTCTTGATCTTCGCCGTAACTGCACGGAAACCACATAGGTAGTTGACAGCAAATCAGGCCATATACATTGATTTTATTATTACAGATAAAATCTGCATGAACAGTGTGAGATCTGTGGCTTGTATGTTACTTCTACTCACAGAACTCACTGTGTCACGTAGTGCAAGACAATTAGTCTGTATATATATATATATATATATATATATATGTGCGTGGTTGCTGCTTACATCTACAAAAGCAGATTCCAAAGCCATTACGAATAAAACTGGTTGGCCGGTTTTGTTTACATTTTGTTCACTCAGCAGAGTTTACGCCCTCAGGGTATCCGTTTTCGCGACCCAGTAGATGATCTGTGCATGCCGCTGAATCGGCTACGATACGATTATGTATCTCAGGAGAGGTCAAACCAACAGCATAAAGCCACTCTATCACACGAACTTATTCATGTTTTTAAAGAACCAGCAAGCGGGTATCGGACTAAAATAGCCTTGCCCTACTGTAAAAGAATATAAAAACTAAAGTTTTATTTGTATGTTTTTCCTCTTGATGTATCGATAACCCTCAATTACGAGCATTTAGAAGCAGGAGCTTTCAACCGTGCTGTGAATGTAGAGAGAAAGTAGGAGCGTTTCTCGTTGGGGGACCGCAGTCAAATCTTTTCAGAAAACCGCAAATTTTCAGAAGCATTTTTTCTAAAAAAAAAAACGATTAATTAGACAAAATTTCGCAAGGCAACAGCGACGTATAATATTTGCTTTTCTCGGCTTAGACCCGTTGTTTTCTACTGCCCACAAAACACCTGCACATTACTCGGAGTTTCTCGGTGCCGTCCGGCCACATCTCGTACACCGAATTGATAAGTAACTAAAACTCAGCGGGCCTACCCCTTTCGAATAGTCTAACAAAAACGCTCGCTAAGTGTAGAGGCCAACTTACAGGCCGCAGCGCGGGTTCCCATGTTCGCTTCTGCCCGGTGCTATGCGGACGAAATTGATCGCGTTGGCCGTCTGAAGAATATCATTATTTGTTACGAACACCCACGTATATCGTCTACATCCGTTGAACTACCAGCGGACGGTTCACATTCTTAGCCTGACGTCGCTACGTGCATCTAGCTTCGGTGAGATTCTTCGTCTTGGTTCCGTTCGGTGTTCCGTATACGTGTGATGATGATAAAGATGATTGACGCTAAAGGAATACTGCACTAGCCAGCCCTGCCTGACGGCCAATGTCAGCGGTGGCGATTGCCAACTTTCTGAACTTACTCCGCAGTTATACTCTTTTTTTTTTGTCCTTCGTTCTGGCTTTTTTCTAGGTTATTTTGTTGATACTGTCTCAGCTACTAAAGCTGGTACGGTCGACTGTTCGATACGATCCACGGCGTTTCGTTATGTTGAGCTTAGCGTCATCACCTAGCATATCCTTCGCTGAAAGGCTGTTTGTCGATGTTGCTGATGCTGCCACTGCTCGCATCCTTCCGTTGCACGAGAAGGGCCACTGCCCAGAGAAGCAAGGACAGTGTCTCGCGTCATATCGAAAGTTTGGAGGTTGCTGTTCGTCATCTGTGATCCTTGGTCCTCCATCGGCAGCTCATAAGTCTGTCTCTTTGTTACTTGTGAAGTTGTTTGTACTTTGTAGATCTAGGCCCTCACTCGTCGAGACGGTAAGAAGGATCGACCCCACGAGTCTGTAGCTTAACGCTTTATGCGTGCGCATGTATATCTATATTGAAAGATACATTCATTCCATATCTACGGCAGACAAGGGTAAACCCACAGTTGCCAAATAACAAGGCTACGTAATCGACCATTCAATACTAGGCGTTGTGGCTAAAAACTAGGCTGCCATCTTGTGACACAGCGAATGGTTAGGAGCAGCATACGTTCGTTAGTAGATGGGTGATGGGGTCCGGCGGTTTATATTGCGCACCGCCGGATTCGATGTGGCGTGCGACAAAGCGCCGAACTCTTCGACAGGTTCGGCCTTCGCACGCCCGATCTAGACTTTCGTGCGCGCTTGGCTGATGCTCGTTGCATGCTGGTCCCCGCGGGTGGAGCTCCGCGAGCGGTTTGTTTCACAGGACCCTCGACGCCAAACGCTATTCCTAGACGCCCGAGGCGTGGGTAGTTCAGTGTCCGCTGCACAATGTGATAACGGACGTATCAACGGACAACGGATGAACAGCCGGAAAGCGTAGAATTGGACCCCCGTAATCGTATGCACACGCCTACGTTCTAGTTCAACGAATTAGGCAGTCGTTTCCGTTGGAAGATGATTTAACGCAAGGGGAATATCACGTACGCACATTTACTACACACTATATGCGTATATATATATAGTGTATAGCAGGTAGATGAAGCGGGGCAGGATGATCTAAGTCGCAGCTGCGAGCTAAATTGGTCAACAGGTTACTATAAGGCCGCCTGTTGAGGGCGTCAGGGCGTTCGGTTGCGCGACGGCATCCTGCGTCGACGAAGTGGATAACCAAACGACTAAGAAGAACCCTAAGGGAAATGTGTGGCGTGTGACTGGATGTTCCACTCGTTGCTAATTGCGCGAACGTTTCGTAGGCACTCAGGCGCCGTCCTGAATGTTAGTTGTGATTACACTTCTTGGCCTTTGGATCAGTCAAGTTAGTTCCTGCGGCACCCCATTTAGGATTATACGTAGTCCAAACTAGTTTGTGCTATGTTCGGCGACTTCTGATGTCCTCTATGTGTGTTACGGACTCCCGACTCCGTTTAGCGACGTGCGTGGCCTGGGATAGGACAGATCATCGCGAGCGTCTGTGAGGTGAGACGTCCCCCACTTTGGTGGCCGGCTGTTAATTTTGCGTAAGACAGATCAAGCGGGTGATGGATGTACACAACTGCCTGTTTGCGCTGGTCATATCGAATTGTGCCCAGGTCGCAAGCACGAACACCCAGAGATGCAAACACTTCCTACGGCTAATGCCGTTGACACACACCGTCGCGGAATGATTGGTACCGCTGGAAATTTTTCCGTAATTTTGTCCCGCCTTGAAACCCTAAATCTCTGCTCGATTTTCACTGCGTCGTGTTAGATCGACAACATGCTGGCGAACGCGACGATGCTTATGAACAGCTGGTGTACATGAACGTCGATGGGTGTCAGGTCGAAAGATCCGGGAGGAGCCATCTTGTCGAGTCCTTACTAGGAGCAGCGCAGGAGGATACCGAGAAGGGCGCTCCGGAAAGAGGAAGAGAACGCAGACGACTCGCGAGGGCCCGCTTCGGAGAGGGAAGCCGCGAGCGACCATTGAGTTCGCCACGTTTTGGGACCGGGTGGACCTCGAAGAAGGTCAGCCACGGTCCCGCTATATAGTGCTGAGGGAGAGATAGATAGGGAAAGAGGGGGGAGAGAGAGGAAGAAAGAGGCAGTAGGGGAAGCTGCGGAGCGAAGCGGAAGCCCATATGGGAAAGGGTCGACTATACGGAAACACCAAATGAACCATCAAACCTTCAAGAATTGAGGGCATCGTTAAACGACGTCGTGAGGATGCGCAGGAGAACATACGGAAATGCCTGCTTAATGAGAATAAAAAGACTTGAGATTTGAAATGTGTTTGGTGCATTCTATTTTCGTTTTAGAGTCTAAACCTGTCTTGCAGTCAAGCAGGACTTAATTGAAAAAAGTATACATTATGACCATCGACGGGTGTAGCTATTTTACGAAAAAATCGACTTGAGCTTGAAATGCTATAACTGATGGCATGTTTGCAAGAAAATAATTTATTAAAAACTTAAACTCTCACTAGTAAAGATTTTGAAAGACTTCAACTGCTTGATTCCGGTTATTCAAAAGGTTAAAAGCAATTAAGGTTCGGCATTGCCGAGTATATGCAGTATTAAGTACTTACTACTAAACGATTATTACGCGGTGGAGAATGGAATTAAATCGACGTTATAAAGTTCCGAATCAAGGAAATCAGCAATTGACGCACTCACAGTACGGTCAGGGTTAGATGAAATCTATTTTTTGAAAATTGGTTTTTGACACAGTAGGCAGCCGCAGAGATGATTATCTTACTGATATCATATTGTAGCATAGACTCATGTAAGAAGTCCTCTAAGCGGTTACGTTGGAACATTTTCATCGCGCTTTTCCGTGAATAAACGGATTCATTCAAAACGTTGCACACCAATAGACGGCTATACAAGCGCCTGGCGCATGAATTCTAATGCACATCGGTAAGCATTCATGTAACGGAAGTTATTTAACCCTTTGACGATTATATTACACGCATTAGTTTACCTTTGACTATTTTGTCATTGTAAAGCTAACGCATACGGAGCCCCTTTTGCCTAAAGCTCCATCTTTTTTGCAAAAAATCCAGCCCAATTTCAGTAAAGCTAGCTATCATGTCGACCCTGGGTACACAAATAATCGTAAAGAGCGCACTATATATTTCGGTTCCAAGGAACCATTCCGCAGAACAAAATCTATCAATGCTAGATGCAACAAGATCTGCATTACGTGAAATGTCACTTCGAAGGGGCGAAAGGCCAGTAAAATTTAGCTGCAACGATCTTAAGATTTCAAAGGGTATCAATGTTCTAAAGGAAAACAGTAACGTACGAAATAAAGCTTAATCGCGTGAGTTTTCAGGACAAAAAAGAATTAGACATTTTAACAACATGTTTTTTTCTGAACGTTTGAAAACGCATAAGGACGTCTGTGATGCCATATTATAAAGGCACATTCATTCCCCAAATGCAAGTATTCAATAGTGAGTGTAGTGGGCAACTCAACCTGTTGTTATAGTGCCATCTGGTTCATGCTAAAATATCTGATGCTATTTCAGGACTCTCTGTAGTTATTAACGGCCAAAATATATCGCTAGTTTATATTTATCTTTATTTTACTGAAGCACTCAAGCATCGGCTACAACTTGATATCTCTTACAACAAACGAGTGCGTTTGATGGGTCACTCGAAAAGCGCACATATGTAACGCAGACGCACAACCCACATCGCGACAAATTCGAGGCGTTGAATTCGCATTGCGAGTAGTCAGGGTCTACAGTTCGATTTTCAGATATAGAAACTGGTCATTACTTGCGTTGAATGCATTCGATTATCAGAATTTTGATGGTAAATATAAAAATGTTTTCAGAAGGTGTTTTTCCCAGTTTTAAACACTCGATCAAATTATTCATGGTAAAGTTTATTTATTTATTTTTTTAGGAAACTAACGTTTTCGTAATATCCCAACAACAAGTACGTATAAAACGTTTCGCTTGGGATTGTTAAAATAACACTTACACCCGTGAAAATGCAGGTAGAATCTTATAGAAAAATGTACTTGTTGGATTTGTATGCAAAAAGTAGCAACATGTTTTTTGAAGATATGTAAGTCTTTTCCTTCTTATTCTGGTTTGAACGTGAATGACGACTACTTTAAATGAATTCTTCTTCTTCTAAGATTCGCTCTAATTTTGACTAAAGTGTAATGAGATAAACTACGCTAAGGAGGAATCCTCATAAATCCAAATAAATAAAAGGGAAAATTCTTATGAAGCTCTCCAGACTGTTGCGTATGATGCATGCAACAGGTAATCAGGCGTTTTCAATTTAAACTTCATGAGACGCTTTTATATCAGCTCAGCCATATAACACGTTGCTGATACCCAGGTTCTCAACGATCGCTTTTTTTCTGACGGGGCTGACTGTTGGCGTTGCGTATTTTGTTTGTCCTTCCACACTTAACGGTAGAATTAGCCTTTTAATATTAGCTCCTTAGTACGCTCAAGTACTCGGAGTAACTGAGGAACTCGAGCTTCCCTCTATAGAAGCAGATAGCATAGGCATTCGAAAATCCTTTACCGCGCCTGAATTTCATGGCGCTCATCTTGCACGCATTGGTTTCTCGCTCATTCATCTTTATTCTACATAATAGCGTCGTCGACGCTCGTTAAAGATGGAAACGCCTTAGCAGATTCAAGACATCACTTATATTTAAGTTTTTTCAAGGTTGACCATCAGCCAACATTTAACATCCACGGTAGCATTTTTTGCATTACTTCGTAAAACGGACCTCATATAAATGTACATGTGTACCGCTGAGGATCGAGCCCTACGTGCACCTACGTGTCTTCTCCGGTCGCACGGCGCATACGAATGCACCAAGCCACCGAGCTTGACGTAAGACACCACCTGCGGCGTACGAATGCTCCCATTTTTCACAATGCCGCTTGAAAAGCAAAGGCGTTGTAAACTAGAAATTGATTACTGTAGGAGACGAAGCTCTGCGTCGTTCTTAATCATCGGCCCAAAATGGCATTGAGAGGTACCGGCAATCTGCGACTGATATTTCGCCCGTCCCGCGCTGTTTGCCAGTATATATGGTCATTTCGTCGGACAGCACATTTACAACCCATGCATGCGCTCTATGGGGCCTCTGGTGTTGGGCGAACCCTACGAAGGTAAACTGTGATCTGACAGAGGCAACGAAGCCAGACGATGCTCGAAGTGTACACAACGGACTCGAAAAAAGCCAGCCGACAACAGAAGGAGACTCGTATGCCCGCCAGGCCTAATACGTCAGCACCCTATTGATGGAGTTTACGTTTCAACTGGTGTCATTGCCCCATTTGGCACAATTGCAAGGAGTACTATGTGCGGACCAGGTCGAACTGCGGATTTGTCAAAGTCTGTTGGAGATCATTTACAAACGGGAACGCAGCCGTCGTATCGACTGGTCGCCCTGCCGTGTATTTAGCGGACTACAAGTCGCCAACGTCGCGTACGAGACAGGATCCCGAATTATGGTACGTCAGCTTACGGCGTCCAAACCTCCGTAGAAATCAAACGGTGAAAAACCAGTTTTCTCAAAAACGTCAGCTGAATGAGTTCGTTGTTTGTGCCTGTTCCTGAGAGAGTCGTTTGCTATGCAAACATAGGGGCATTGTTGAGGGTACCTAGCTTGTGTTGTACGAAAACCCACTTCAAAGTAACATAGATCAGTACCTCGAGAAGTTTGTGACGGAAATGCTTCACGCCATCTACAGTTGTCCCCATGTCTTTCCAACGAGATAAAGTTGCTTAGAATGGATCCAGCCGAACGCAAGGTAGGTTTTTGACAAATGACCTCATCTTGTGCTAACAACATCGTGGAGCTCCCCGTCTGTCTGCGCGTGTGGAATACTAATATCCGCTTTGAACGTTATTCGCGTAGAACAACGTCCTCCATTACGAGGTGCTTGTTGAAAGCATCCGGAACCTGGTGGAGTTTATCACTGTGTTTCAAATGCTGCGTGCAGTGGATGTGACGATTGGCGTTTCCATCCAAGTGAAAAACTACATCTTGTCACTGGCTGGCGTAGCGAATGCTATCGAACTGTCGAAAGGTTTATCACGGTTTCCTTGGGAAATGGTCGCTGAAGAACTGGTCACAAAGGTTTGATTTATGTAATCATGCTGAAATGTTTTACATATATATATATATATATATATATATATATATATAAATACATATAACTATTCATTAAATCGCTATAAATATACGTCTCTGCGTTCATAGTTGGTTTTTCGCTAAAGCTTACAAGTGAGCGCTTTTCTGCTCGATGTCCGACCCCTGCATTAGCAATTCAGCAGTTTAGCATGTAGCGAAAATTCAATTTCCGACGTTTCATTAGCTGTGCTTCCAAGTCTCCAAATCAAAATATCACAAAAGTTCAATTATGATTTGATTAAATCGAAAATCCATCCCTCACAATCATACACATGTGTGTGTGCGTGTGTTAATGATTGAAAAATCTATTTAACCGACAGGCACGTAGCATTCGTTTAAAAGAGCCACAACTCACTGTCTTCACACCCGCCGATCTTCCTAAACTGCACAGCGTCGTTCGGGTGCGAGCCCTGAAGCCGGACATCAGCAGCACCTACCAACGGTTTAGAGCGATTCGCGCCGAATCAAGTGAGGAAAAGCTTCTGATACGAGTTAGGAACCGCAACGAAGACTACTCGGAGGAGAAAGCAATAGCGTCGGTTTTGACTGGGATGCCATGTGTCGAGTATCACGCCTTTTTCTGCACGAAAAGGGCACATGTCTTCGTTCAGGTCGGTATGAGCTGTAAGTTGAGAAGGTGGACTCCATGCACGTTAGTGGGCTCGCGCATTTTGGCCGTAGACGATTTATCTAGCCAAAACTAGCAGCTCAAACGAAAACAAAATTGCGCGTTGCCCCACTCCGCAAACAGCGTTCCATCGACTATGACGTGCAGGACAGGCGCCCGACGAGCATTGTTGTGTCCACTAAAATGTTTCCTAGGGTTCGAAAGCACGCTGGTAGCATTAAAACGCGGCCACGCCAGGGAAGACGTTAAGAATGAATTTGGTCATCCGATTATTCAATTGGTGCCGATTGTTCTGAAGAGTTACATTCGGCTTTCTCGTACAAAAATCAATTACAATGACGAACAGCCATGTGGGAATTGACTGTAGCAGTTAAGCCAATCTTTGGTGAACTACTTTTATTCACTTGATAAACACGATGCTGATACATAGTCTTACCTCAGGTCCTCGGCCTTGTTTCATCTATTTATGCTCGAAAAATATTGAAATTAGATATATATATATATATATAACTGTTTTGCGTTTTGTATCTCTACAACATATGTGAATCAGTGAAACCGTACTTAGGTACCCCAAACCGCTCTACTTTTTGTAATTTAAAAACGTTATAACCTTCAATATTTTTTGACCATTTAAAAAAAGTGTAACTGCTAAATATATCCCTAAAACTTGCCGAACTTGTATGTTTAGTGTCTTGGATAGCCAACTGTAAACTGCGTAATTCATCCAAGAAGTGAGATACTTCAATTTACTCGATTAAGTGAAAGTAACTACAGAATGTCAATTTTCTATAGATGCGGATATTGACGTTCTGCTGATTCATTTAGTGATAACAGCTCTAACATTCTAATCGTTGGCCTAGATTATGTAAAAATTCGGGTTAAATACATACAAAGAATGTTACAAAGAAATTTACATACATAAAACATTTTCATGTTTTTCCATATTTTTTAACAATTAAAAAAAAAAAAAATATATATATATATATATATATATAACAGGGTGTACAGAAATTCCTTTGTAGTATTTATGAATCTGGCTTACGATTGATATTCATTTTTCGAGCATGAGTATATATGTGGAAAATTGCAGTAAAAACCACGCATTTATTGAATTTCTCTAAAAAAAAAAACATTTTTCAGAGTATCCAAATGTCTTTAGAGGTTTTATCATAAATAATTGAAGACTCAACAATTTTTTGCACAAGTCTGATTTAAGTCACAATGGAAGCATTAAGAAAAGCTCTGGCATATATGGTAGAGAACATTTACGTGGGAAATGAGAATATTCTGGCGGCTGCTGCGATATCAATTTACAAATTGACTTTAATATACAAAATAGTTAAAATGGCTATAATTGACGCAAATTTCATCCCCTCTACATGTTTATAGAACCGACAACGCAAGCTCGGCTAATCCTGAGGTGAATTGCTCGTGCTACCGACTGTCATTATTTCAATTTCTTCCTGTTTAATTTATACGGTCCTATAAAGTTACCGCATAAATGATGATAGACGACGTTACCACTTTGTGCCATATTCAATGAAGAAAGATAATAATATATTTCTCTCATTTAGAGAGGCCCGGAAGGACCTCTTCTTTCGGAAGTATTTTCCCATAAGAGGAAATTCCGTTGCTCCGAGCTGGTGGACACTGCGAACGCCATTGTCAATGCCGTGAGCGCACTCCATGCACTAGGCGTGATTCACAGGAATGTAAGGCCAGACTGTATGTACTACTACGACAGAAACGTCAAGGTAACAAAATTTGTACGATTTTATTTGTGATTGATACGAGTAACTATGACGCGGTATTAAGCGTTGGTGCCACCAGTTTCAAAGTAAACCGTCCAGCTGAGACCCTCTTGTACCTATGTTAATGACTCTGGCGAACCCGACCATAAGCGTTTCAGGCTAATGCGTTTATATCTTATGCATGCAAAGTCGCTTCCTCTACTTCGTGTACCAGTATAGCTTGACGTGTCAAACGAGCACAATATCTGAGGTGCTTTGATATTATATTTTCTCAGTTGTCCTAATTACGAACGCTGCTTTGTCAACATGGTTAAAATACGTTTACGTTAGCAGTCTAAAAAGAAACGTTGTTACATGGTTTTCTAAAAATAAACACGTTAGTCTCAAAATTCGTTCAAATTGCAATCCGCCTGCACTTAGCAATGCGCGTTAACAATTTGACTACATGGGTACACGGCCTGCGACCACTGTTGTTCGATCTGCTTATAGTACGTTTTAAATATTTGATTAATGCGTGTTAAAGTTCGCAAACGTGGAGCACGCTCGGGTGTGTATCGGCAATTATATCCGCAATAGAGAATGGTTACCGACATTCTTCGTGCGCACGTCGATGGAGTTCTACGCGGACGATGAGTTTCGATGGTCGTTGAAAACGCGTCGTGAGTTCCAGGCCCCGGAGATCGTGGCCGGCAGGCCCTACGGACGCGCGGCTGATTGGTGGGCCGTCGGAGTGACGCTCTTCAAAATGGCCTGTGGACATTTGCCGTTCAGAGAGGGAAACAATGTTTCGTCACTCATCCAGCGCATCCTCTCTGACGAGGTGAACGTCTTGAACGAATAGCTGCTTGATGCTCTCGGTTTTTGCCCATCTCGCTCTCCCGTGAAACAAACGTAGCTCTCATCAGCTGGGTAACGAACAAGGCGGCTCAGAATAGCGGGGAAGGCGTTGGCAAATCGAGCTGTTATATATAGATATAATGGAAAAAGGTACAGTTGTATACGATTGACACTAAACTAACAAGAAAACATCTGGCAGTGTTCAAACAGTCATTTGTTGAAAGCCGGTGTAGTCAACTTTAAAGGTTGAACGAATATTCCTCGTACATAGGATTATCCTGCTGCCTAACATAGTCTTCTATGGCTATGCGAAGATTTTTGCTTAGGACTGGTAACTTTACTTGGTATGCTAGCTCTGATCTCTAATATTTCAACGTCCGACAAGAGGCTCCTTGAGAACTGCCAGTGTTAGCAATTCAAGCACGAATGGCCAAAGCAACCATAACCTTGTTGGCAAAGGAATATATAGATACACCATTTTGTCCAATGAGTCAGCCGCGTTCACATCGCGATTTTCGATTATGTACCCATGATACCCATGATTAACTAATAGCTAGCGTCTGTGTGTGGAGGGAAAGCAGAGCAAACGAGCTGGCTGCGCTGAAAGACCTGGTGACATGAACGCGTTACATTTTCAGATCAAATGGGAACCACGATTTCAAAAAAAAAAGGCCCCGTTTAAGGATTTTGTGTTGTCTCTCCTTATGAAAGACCCCAGTCAACGGCTGGGTTCGAAAGATTACCGCGACATTCTGCACCACAAGGTATTCAAGCCGCAGCGAAAGAAGAAAAAGTCGCTAAGAATGTTTGGACCGAAAAGGTTTAAGAGTTATGCTCAGCCATCACCTTTTCGCATAGAAATCATAATGCAAAATGCCATGATAGGCTAGCCATCAGCAGATTACTGATATTAAGTTTGCTCATTGTTTGGCTAGATGTTTCCGTCTCGACGGTAACCCCCAGTAGGATCATGCGCAGCTCGTCACAATACCAGAACTACGAATAACCACATGCAAAGTATCATGCTGAAAAAGTATGTTCTCCTTACGTTGCGTTAGAGTAGTTTTCAAATCAAACTTTTTTTTGCCAAAAATCAAAGTTTTTTATATAGCTTTTATTTTTTTATTTAAATTATTTAGCTTTTTTCATTTATTTCAATATCTCAATTTTACCGCCGACTCTAACGAGATAGATGTTCTCATTTCTTAATCTGGGTAGCCGTGTTCCCATTTTAAGATCCTATTGCAAAAATGATTTTACTTATATGGCAAGAAACGCCATTGGTCAATACGATATCCATCTGTTGTGTTCGATTTCATTGTGAGACTACGTGTACCCTCATTTGGCGGTCTATCAGTCCCGACTCGCTAATTACGGTAAGGATGTCTGTACAAATGTCTGCTCAAGCCCTATATCTATAAGGACATCATGCAGAAAGACTGCGTTCGTACATACTCGCTGGGATCAGGTTCGAGGGTGCAGTTCGACGATGATGGCGCCGGCAAACAACCAGCTCGGCGAACTTGGCGATCACCTTGTGAGTGTGCGTACTTGCTTGGTCTAATTGTGATCTATTACCGCGTTCGCTCGGTTTAGCATCAACAGTTCTTGAACAAGGCTGGTCGAACTCTCGAAGCTTCCTGGGAGCTGCCTGGTCGTGCAAAGGAAACCAGTAGAGTGCCAATCGCCAATCAGTTTGCGGATTCATTCACATGAGAAAAGCAAAGCGGTATTTCGCACACTCCAGTAGGTGAAAGAGGGTTATGCAATAGCGTTGAAGGTCTGCGTCTGGCTCTAAGGCGAATTTTTGCGTTCATCCATACTCCGGTAAAGTTTAACAGACAAAGATATTCGAGACGCAAAGCCCTGGTGGACTTTTCACATGTTAGCTGTAATATGACTGGATTATGAGCCTGGGAACCATGCAGCACTATCTGAAGCTTCCGTTGAGAACGGTGAATAAAACACTACCGAGCAGTACGTCCTATAGCGTTCGGGGGACGTTAAAACTTTTTGAAACGCGGTCGAGCGGTCTCAGCTTCCGCCGTAGCAGAAACAACCGTTTGGTATACAATTGGTGCTAAGCGTCTACCGGTTCACTCAAGCGCTTGAACCCTCAATTCTACACGTGTCTTTAGGGTGGGGTGAAGAAGTACGCCATTTCGAATACTGCTCGTGTAACCTGCTAAATACCAAGAGCAAATGGCTAATTTTGCCGTTCGAAGAAGAAACTGAAAAACCTCGAAGAGAAACCCAAGACAACGCGACAGAAGCAGCGTCTTTCGGTGATCTCCACTGTTCTGATAAAATCTGATATGCCTTACCGAGATTTATTGCTCAGACTCTGCGTTTCCCATTTCCGGATTATTAACACATTTTTTCATATATTCTGACTCTAGTGAAATGAACAACTCCAAGGTTCGTACGTAGCCATTCAAGAATGTTTGATCAAAGTATAGTACGAGAAAACTCCATGTTGCTTTGTATGGCACTATCACTACCGTTTCTAACTAACTAAATTCATGGCACGTATCCAATAACATCCATAATGACACAAAACAAAAGCGTTTCGTCTATGACGCGTACTACACAATGAATGAATTAGACGTAATGACGATATATATATATATATATATCATATAAAACATACGCATATAAAACAATTACCCATTTTACATGATTGCCATCCGCTCGTATTGCATGTCCGGCTTCCGCAGTCGTCAGACACATGAGAAAGAAAACTACAAGGCGTTTGATGCCGTATTACGGAGCACTGAAGAAAAGAGCGACCAAATCAAGACTCTCGAGGAACTTGGGCCTCCGGTTACCCTTGCGTGCGAGACGTTTGTGTCCCTACAGTGGAGAGGATACCCAATTGATGGTACGACAATTTTTTTGACGGATATATATTCCCTTATAGTGTATATATGACAAAGAAACTGGCGACTATTTATCGGCGAATAAAGGTTAACGCGCTATTGGTAGTCGCTAGCCATAATATTTCGAATAACTCTTTTGAAAGCTAGGGAGAAAACACTTACCATAAAAAATCCAAAAAATTAGCACTATTTTAGTCCTTTGGTTGTATTTATTCCTTGATCGAATACGACAATATTGAGCGATTGGAAATTGTCGGCGAGTTGGCAGTGCACGTTTTGCATAGACTTTGGAAAGCTTCTGCACAAAGGTTGTTCACACAGACATCAGCGCCCGTATTTCGAATCCGTCCTTCAGCCCGATCACCCGATCTTCTGATAGTTTCTTGGCGCTGGAGAAAATAGCGAGTACCGTGAAGACGTTCGGAAAACTCGGCCTGACTGGCAAATGTTAGAGACAACACCGGTTCGTGTTACCTATCTCTGTGAAACATTTATGTCACCATTGGAATCGGAAAATAAGCCCTCCTCCAACACTGAGATTTCAGATGGCAGGATCGTTTTAGAAGGCCTATGTTTAAATACAGTTCCACGCCTCAGGGCGACCATATGTTCTATGTTATAGAATTTCTCTTTGGGCGGCGGCTGCGAACTGACACGTTGCAAAGGTGGTAGCAGTCCAAACGCCACCGATGGTTTTAGCACAATTTTCGGTAGATGGTATAATGACTTCGCCTTACATACGTTGAGGAAGTTCGGCCCTTGAACGAAGCTAATGTCGCGCGCTTTGCTTCGGAAAAAGGCCGACGGAGTTGTTCTTGTGCTTTGCTGACACCATCTGACTGCTTCTCAAGTTGTTACTACATATCTAGACTACATATCTAAGTAGGAAATAGAGCAACAAAACAGTATTTTCAATGACTATGTGATTTGTTATTAAAAGCTTGACAGGGTGGCTTCAGTTATAGGTTTGAGAGCAGACGTATTATATACACGGCGATTTAATAATAGCCGAAAGTTTAATTTTTAAATAGGGTTTATTTTGTAATACCTAATGTTGATATTTTGGTCAAGTTTAAGGTAACAAGTTGGGAGAAGCACGAAACATAGCGGCGCCCCACTGAACTTATATTAAAAAAACAGTTAATAGTGAGGGAGCATGATCGTGCAATTTACTTACCGTTAGCGGATTCGGAAACTTCCACTCTTGTTGACTCAACCGTATTCTTCTGAACTTTCTGAAGTTTTCAGTTAGTATCACTGATTCTGCCTGCAAGTGACATTATAGTTGATGCCCTTTTGATAGAACTGTGGTAACAAGAAATTGAAGTAAGCTATCGCCTAAAATTATTGAAAATGTTATGCAACCCATTGAGGATTTTGTTATCGGTCTATTATTAGCGATGATAAGTTAATAACTTGCGCTTTATCTGTGAGTGAATTTGATCTGTGGATTTGGCAAATTACTATTTCTGTAAACCTTATAGCATCTTTCAAATATATGAAAGAAGGATCGCAATAGGAGCCATGCTACGTTCTTTTGACTATGAAAAAAGGCATACCGTCAAAAGTTAGGGTTCATTTGCTCGATAGCTGCTTGACTTTGCTGTTGATTTATGCAGATTCGTATTTGCAAACAGGCTACTTTGCATTTGATCTTATCGCATCAAATGTTTTGTAGTCACTTGTATAATAAGACAGTAAAATTTGTTACCGCTCCCTTAAGTGGCGGTAAGAGTCAAGACAAACACAATCCCTGTAGACAACGTTTGCTTGGTATTGAAACAGCATGGCGTGCGTATACCACATAGTGTAAAAAAACAGCCGCACACAATAAGTATGCATCCGCGTCACATCTAGATGGGAAAAACCCGTAAAGATACTACTAGTTTTTGCAAGGCCACCGTACATATTGCAGTGATTATAACCCAACAAAAATCGGCATATTTCGACAGAATACGCGGCTATCGTCCAGCAAATGGCCTTGTTCTATTTGCATTGTAGAAGAAATATTTGTACATGCAGCTCTATTAATGCCCGCCGTTGGTTAGTTTATATCTTATGCCGTTTCCCTGCACAACCATCCGCAAAAAATGTAAGGTTCGTACGCCTAACCTACAGTTCTTACAACGCTAGTATGTTGAGCAATCGCATAAACAAAATGCTTTGGGCTTATGTACCGCTCCCTTTACAGCTCGAGGGAAAGTGTGTAGGCTCCGGCGAATGGCCGACCCGATGCCGAGTGCTTCTCACTCATCACCTAGCATATGCACTGACAAGAAATCTGTCGAGGAGATTGTGATACAAAGTCATTAACGCAGCTCCAGACTTGCCTTTAGAGTGTTGCGGGATCATTGCGGAAGCAAGGCAAGCTCGACTCATCGAACGCAGGTCTTGGAGACGACTTCACATTGGGTGTTCAAAATTCGCCAATTTCAAAACGTTCCGTTGGCTAAATGCGCCTGAGAATTCGGGCCTTGGGTAGGACCTTGCTGCCCGTGTTGACGACGCCCT
Source organism: Tropilaelaps mercedesae (assembly GCA_002081605.1). Lineage (NCBI taxonomy): Eukaryota > Metazoa > Arthropoda > Arachnida > Mesostigmata > Laelapidae > Tropilaelaps > Tropilaelaps mercedesae. Next base: position 8,754 of record MNPL01006820.1, on the reverse strand, counting down.
AGAGGCGGGTCTCATGTAAAAGGGATTTCAGTCATGGCATTTTGTTGCAACATGACGGAGACCTTCATTGAAGGCCACGGCAATGGTTCGAATACCTTGTCTACCGTGGCACCGTGTCTACATTATTGAATAAATTAGGAACACCCAGTGGATACTATGTATTTAATGAAACCGTTCCATAGCTTGTCGTATTGCCAGTGCTGTTCGTTTTTGCATACTACCCAGCCTCTAGAAGTCAAAACATGTGAGAAAAACATGAGCTTCGATCTTAGCCTCAAACTAAGCAAACTTGTTACTCAATATGGCTTATTTCTTTAGCTAACGTTTACCTTTTACTAAAAAATCCGCTAGTACACAGACTGTAGTATTTACACCCACTTTAGCTGCTCACAGGAGTTGCGTTTGCGACATGATGTCATTTTTAGACATGAGTTTTGTTTATTTGATTTTCTATGATTCATGAGGGATATTGATTCAAAAAAGCTAGCCTGTGATCAACAACGGTCAGACTCATACCTACCTAGACAAAGGGTTCCCACTTTGTTCGCTTCGGCTCGGTCTTCGGTAACATGGTCTCCAATCGAATGATGGTCTATTTCTCACTCCGACCTCATCAGGCAGAAAGATATGCGTACTCTAAAAGTCGTAGCATTCTCTAATATACTCGATGCACTGACACAACCCAGATGAGGAAGAATGGACAAGCGAACACTGAATCGCTCGAACAATTAAAGTGGGAAAAACCTCTTGTGAAGGAAGTGGCCTTGAACTTATTCAATGAGGGAAATGTAGTTTTCAATAATAATTGGCGCATGGTTGACCACTAATCAACTGCTCTCTTGATTTTGAGTTGGACATTATGACGACAATAATAGCCAGCTTAAACACACCTCGCCACCCAATTTTTTGGCTTAACAGCTTAGCAGGTATATCGAGTTTCGGTCACCTCCACTATAGTCATTCTTGACCAGAATACGTCTTTTCGGCAGTAACCGTTCCACCCGTTAAAAAGCAAGCCGTTTGCCTCGTTCGCACTGCCTGGGCCCATAGCTCGAGAGATCACCCCGTAAGCTTCAGACCGGGCTACCATATTCAAACGCAACAACGAAGCCACTTATAGTGCAATGAGATGGCCGCCTATAGTTGGGCAAGC
>MNPL01006818.1:17167-29506 GCA_002081605.1 Tropilaelaps mercedesae | reverse complement strand
ATATATATATATATATATATATATATATATATTGACGTGTACAGCTGACGCACGTTTGTATCATTTCTAATCTTCTCTTTTATTCGACTCATTGTGCAGAAGTTCGCTTCGATCACAACGAACTCGAGCTTTTCTGCCCTTTTGCCGTCTGCAAGATTTTGTCCTTTCGGCTCTTCATGTCTATGCAGGATGTCAGCACCTCGGAGGCTTTGCTCGTCTCGAAGAAATCATGTTTTCTCTTAAACTCAGTCACGTCTTCGATCGTCTTGGTCGGCCGAATACCGCACTCCTTCTCGTCGGGCTGTATTCGCCAATTGATTGTAATGACGAGCTGGCGTAGTTCGTTGGCGTCACGTGTCACGTACCGTTGGTAGAACGCCATCACATCGTCCTTTGTCAGCGTCGCGACGGCGTCAGCCTCCAACTCGTCGTGGTCGAACTCGTACGTGCGAGATACGATCTTGCCCCACAAGCTGTAATGAACACGGGTGACGAAACGACAGGCCAGGTCAGGCAATCAGAGCGGGTTGCTCAGCTGCTAACCCAGAGTGTGGTGTCCTATATGGTGTCATGTGGAAAACACACCCTAAAATTGATCAGATATCCTGCACAGTTGTTACGGGTACAGAACAGTCGGCTAACGTTTTTCCCTGCTGCAACAGATGGCATCAATGGACTACATCACCTGAACAGCTTTAGCACAAAAGCAAAATCAATTCATGCAGCACCGAGTGGTGTCTTTTTCAATATTGGCCTCATAGAGAAACTGTCGTAACGTAGTATCATCTGCGTGCGGCTGCACGCTCAATTATTCGATGCATTTCATATTAACCACTTTCACCTGCAATATCGCCAACATTTTCGCCAACTTCGTCAAACGATTGTGCCTTGAGCCTGTTTGATTTACTCACCGATTCGACTTCGCGAAGATGCTTTTTGGCCTCTCGCGCAGGTGGGCGACGAGAGAGCTCTTGAAATTTTCAAATTCCTTTGACTTCATCTTTTTGAGATATCCACTTAGCCACTCGTTGAGCAGGGTGTCGATACAGCTGGATATGTAGCCCACGCTCCGGTTCGACTGGACAAAAACTTTAATGCCTGAAAGTTACCACTCACCAATTGCCACCAGTTATTAAGGAACGAACGACCCGAATGACCCGCCCGCAGCGGAAAGCGCTAGGGATTAGGTGATGATGTTTCGGAGCTCCGTGTATGTGCGTTTTTGTGCCAACATTTATATATACATACTGTGTAACCTTTATGGATGATGTCAAAAACGAAAAGGAAAAAACACCAAGTCAGCACAACCCTCGGTGCTTTCGAACTTCTGGTTTAGATTGGCTTGAACGACGATTAGCTTGTTTTAGAAGTGTTCTTGTGTATCGTTGACATACAGTAGCCTGTGTAAGTGCCACAGGTGAGCTTTGCTCCACACCGCTTATTAACGAATCTCCTCCGAAATTCGAGATTGCGGGATATATACATTGCTTGGTCTTTTACCTAATATCTATCGTTACGGCAGTTTTCGGATGTCAGTGGATATTTTTCGAGTTCCATTTCTCCTTGATTAATACATTTTCTAGCTAAACACCTTTCCGGTAGGCAATAAAGAGCTCAATGTTTCTACTAAGGATCGACCGAACATTTGTTTCATTATGTTCACTCAGATTGCATTTAGAATAGTTAGTTTTCCATCTGGCCTGGTAGTAATTTGCGAGAACGCCATGGTAAGCCGAAATGGGCCCACAGGCTCTATAGGCCCGCACGCGTCGACGCTCTGCAGTTTTCCTAACGAGTACGATTCGTTCGACAGCACCGTATGCACTCTCCGGGAAGTAGGATCCAGATTTTACTATTTGCGCCTTTAGAATGGCAAGGCTTTTTTACGAAAGAGAAAAGAAACTCGAAGTTGAAACTTCATATGAGATCATGAAACAAAAGGTCGTTAAAAGTCGAGTGGCCATAGGTTGGAGTACCAGTTTCATGTGAACAAACTGCAGTGTTTGAGACAGCTAGTGCTTATTAAATTAGGTGCAACCCGAATTCGCAAAATAGGGTTTTCTACTTCTGGCTAGGTGTATCGCAAATAGCTAACGTACACTCGGCGTTCTAGTGATGAAAAATCGAGTACAAACTTACCGTAAACGCCAAATGTTAACGTAGGCCCGCCCCCAACACTGTACCCAAGCTGTTCCTGGGTTCTCAGGACATTGAAGCACGGCTCGCGAAGAATCTCAGCGAAGAGATCCATGACCGCTTCCTCTCGGACGTTCTTTAAACGACGAGATCCAACTTGGAAGTACACCATGACAGCGTTCGTTCTATGGATGTCGTTCAGACGATTCAAATGGTAGATTTCACCCTCATGCAGTCGATGAGCGCGAATGTTTTCTGTTTCCTCGAAGGTCAACGTTTGGCCTGTATTCAACACACATAGAGCACAACTTAACGAGAACTCGCACTGCCAAATTAACGTCTAATAGCTGAAAGAACTGAAGGGGACTAAGTGTCTTTTTGTAAGCGTTTTTCGGGTGAAGCGGTGGCCGCATTTCAGTGGTCAATGAGAGTTGTTTTTAACTGGAGGCTGAAGCGTCCGATGGAGGTTCAAGAGGTCAGGTTAGACCCGGTTGGAACGGTTGGTATTGTTGACACGTGTTTGCCGGAATCATAGCTCGAACAACGGACTTAGGGACAAACAGCTCTACAATTAGATTGGTTAAATTCTGCGCCCGATTTGCAACTCGAATCAGTGCGGGGGACCAGGATTGTGAGTAACGTAACCCCAAGTTGTTTTCTTTTGAATCCCCAAAATTGCATGCATATCTATATGCATGCAAACGAGTGGATGCATTCATACTCTTTTCAACATAATGTATGTCAAAAGTTGTAGCCGTTGTACGCCAGTTTATGGGCAATATCATCTGAAGGCTCTGTTGGATTGTCCTTGAGTTTTAATGGAAATTTCAAGTTGCGTACTATATATACGCAATGGCCTCCAAATGTCACGTTCGTGAAAAAAATGTTCTTAGTTATGCGTGCATATATCTGCAAAAATATGGGTTATTCAATTCGTCAATCGAGCAGCCTAGAAAGTATGGTTAGTCGGTAATAAACGGTCATACTCCGCGAGTATATAGATGGGTATTTAGTTCTAGCTCGCCTGGCGTGAAACTGAGTGTACAGTTGGATGACCGCTCGTCCGTTGTGGCGGACATACATGCCTGTACACTATACCAACATAGTACTCACTAGCCAACCTATCTAGATGTTCCGAAAGACCATTAAAAAAGGACCCACTTTTCAAGATGTTGCGAACTGTCTCTCCCATCTTGCGAGCTGAATTTGCGGTCTGGTTCCCATGGACTAGCAACTCTACATATAGTTTCGCGAGCACCTGCTGAAACAGTTCCTCACACCGTTTTACCGTGCAGTTCTTCAATGATTCGAGGAGCTGCTCTTGCGTCCAGAATTTCTCAGCGAGAACCGATGTCATGTAGTACGAAAATTGCCTGTCCGGCGACTCCGTCCAGAAGTTCTTGAGCGTCCGTACGTACTGCTCCTTTCGGAGATCAAACACCACCGGGTCGACCTTGAAGCTGGCCAGTTTTGCGCAGACTATCTCCAGTATGTCTTGCTGGTGCTGGTTGTAGCCGTGTATCTCCAAGCACAGCCCGTCCGTAGTCACGGTAAGGTTGTACGTACTGCCGGCTAACTCAATGGGATAGAAGAACTCATTGTGTGCGTCGCTGAAACACATGACCGCCATACGAGTTAAACAGTAGTTAAGCGGATTCTGATAGACCAGCGGCGACCGTAGATCGAAGAGGACGTCACTTTTCGGCCTTTTGTACTCTCTGTCTTGTAGAAACCACACTCGGGTGTGCGGTTCGTCGACCAACAGCGTCGGAACATTCGAACACATTGCTTCCTCGGGTGCCAATGCGAAATCCCTAGGTATAAACTCGTTAGGCGGAGGAAGATATAACGTCGTCCCGGGTGGGGCTTTTTTCCACGCTGCGATCCTTGCATCGGAGATGCGTTCCACTGAGTATTCTATTGAATGATGCCTTTCTCTCTGATCAGTGAGGCCCTCGAACGACTTCGAGATTAGAACGACACGTAGTTTTTCCGGTTGGAAAAGCGAAATCAACTCGTTAATTAGCTCGGGTTTGTATTCCGTCGCAATATACGAACCTGACAAGATGTCCTTCCAGTCGAAGTCGCGTATGTAGATTACTAGAGACAACACGTAACATAAAGGTCTCATCTTCGACTTGAACCGAAAGTGCATACGGCCTATGTTATTCAATTCGTCAAACAGCCACTCCTGTGGGCCCTCTGTTTGGAGCAGCTTGAAATACTGGAAAACGATAGCGATTATGTCATCCACGTGCTCTAGGCCTTCAGCGGACAGACTGAAGGAGATTTCGAAGAAACTGAATCCTCGAGCGCCTAGCCTAGTCACACTCGACAGCGAGCTCGCCCAAGTTCTCTTCTTCAGATCTGACAAAATACTGCCAGCGCCCTCGTGGCCGATCAGGTGGCCAATGTAGCCGCTCGGATCTGTGCGGTAATGTTTGCGGAGATCCGGTAGGGGAAAGGTAATCACCATCCTCCGAACGTCCTGCACCGGAACGACTTTGGTCTGAATACGCAACTCTTTTTCTGTAAAGGGATGATCTGGCCATTCGGGCGGCGTCACGAATTTGTTTTCGATTCCGCCAAACAGGTCGACGACGATATCGGACAATTCGTCCAGATTTTCTTTTCCCAGCAGGCAAAGGTCCATGATGTTGGCGGAATACCACTTGTGGTAGAAGTCGCGCAGCGCATCTCGCACGTCGATACCTAATTTGCGTGGGACTGTCACCAGGGTCTCGCGATTGCCCCTGCCAAACTTGGCAAAGTCGTGCTCAGGATTTGCGGTTACCCTGTCGAGTCGGTTTAGCCGCGAGGAGTCGTCATTGGTCTTCTTCTCGCATTCGCTGTCGACGGCGTTGATCTCGCGGTCCGTGCTCGATTTGTCGAATAGCGGTGCAATGAAGAAGTGCGAGAAGATCTCCAACGCCTCTTTGAACTGGTCCGAGATAATGTCAAAATAGTAGCACGTTTGGTCATCGGTGGTGTACGCGTTCGATGCACCGTTGTGTTCTGCGAGGAACTTCGAGAAATGATTTTCGAGCGGGTATTTCGCAGACCCGAGGATAAGCATATGCTCGCAGAGGTGGGCGAGGCCGGACACATCACGAGGATCTGAGAGGCTTCCAACCTGTACTATGAGAGCTGCAGCTGCCTGGTCCGTCGTCGGCTCCGAAATCAGAAGCACTCTCAGCCCATTCTTCAAAACCAGCCCCCGATAGTCGCACTGATCTAACTCGCTCTTTACTAGGCTGTGTGTACTGATTATTTGGTCGACACGTTTTGAGGTCATTTTTCAGCAACTCGTGGTTGACGCTACGGAGTCGGATGCTCGTCTGCTACCTTGGCGACCCTTTCATACGAGTACGACGCATGCACGAACCGCGTACGGGCTCGTTTATGCGATCATGCCCACACGACTCAGCACTGGCAGCGACATTAAATGCGGGCATTGCTCACCACGGCCGACAAACTCGGCCAGCCGTATACGAGGGACAGCATAGCAACTCAAAAACAATGAATTTTGCTTCTATCCACCAACGCGCAACGTTTTTCTCGCTAGCTTAGAGCTCGTGTACGGCGTTGTTGACATACATTTGAGCGACTCGACAGAATTTGCAATGGCTGTGTCGTTTACGGCCCAAAAGGCTCTCGGGGTGGGACCAGGCTCTCTTAAGGGTTCCCTATCGTACGTCGCTGCTGGCCGGTTGACAAATTTGCCATCTGTCGTGCCTGAAATGCAAGCTTACTGCAGCAGTCTCGCAGCATTCTGGCATCAGTTCGTGAGATGGTGCGCACAATCCAGTTTTGACCTATTCGCGACGTAGAATTAATGCGAACAAAGTCGCGTGGGGGGTCCCTCATTGTGTTCGACGGGCCATGTTAATTGAAAAGCACTGTCGGCTAATCAGCTTGTACGGCCTAGCAATTAGCGGTGGTCTTGGTTGACATTGTGCCGTTTTGTTTTGACAGGCGTTATTGGCGTGAGAAGTTGATTTTTTACTATGTGCTAAAGACAAATTGTTTTGGCGCTTTCTTTGTTAGAAGCTCGTTACCGTTCTTTCATCACGCTAACACCATTGAGATCTACTATTTTTTTGCTTTTCTAAGGGGTCTCTGTTATCTATTGTTTAAGCATACGAGATGGCAGCCCTTACAGTCAATATCAACTCCTTAACAAACCCTTACGATATCGAGGAGAGCTGCATCGTTTGACTGCAGCATTGGAAAAGCAAGGATCTCGGTGACGAAGCACTCTGTTGGTAACTCATAACATGCACAGCAAAATGAATACATTCATTTTGCCTTTGTAACTTGCGCATCGTCGCTTCTTATGCTACCCGCTTGGGGCACACCGAGTTCATCTTACGATTTTCTAGGAATGTTTCTGTTACTGAAGGCCCCACAGGAGTGGGGCCTTCAGTAACAGAAAAAGAAAGAAACAGAGAGAAGGAAACAGAAAGAAATCGCTCGTCCGTTCGCGGTTCCGTTAACTCCGCAGGAAACCCTGTTGCCTAGTAGCACGTCCCAGAACTTTGTCGGCCTGATGCTACCTACAAAGGGCCGGCCACTGCATATTATTATATGGCAATCGCCCTTTTGCAGCCAACATTTCTAGCTGCCGAATTCACCGCTGTCACTTGGCTGCAGAGATGTACTGAGTACGAAAATCCACTCAAACCGATCGTCCGAACGTTTTGCTTAGGAACTCCTAGAGACTTTCGATCTATTACGCCTCCGCTGGATATCCCGTCAGAGCAGATATCGTCGTAAAGGTCACGCTTTTTATGCTTTTCCCCTGGGTAAAATTAAATATTTGTCATTTTATTTCTTTGAAAGTTCAATTTTACTTGTCAGGACTATCTGAAAAAGAGAGGAAAGAGAAAGAGCCCACATCACACACAGCGTGATAAAAAATAAAGTACTTTATGTCCTCGAAAAGCACTTGCGGCTGACATCTTTTGTCAGGCTGAATTTTTGAAGACGGTGTACAATATCGTTAGTGTCGCGTGTAATAATTATGAATATTTACATTTTTCAAATATATGTTTAAATTTTCCCATTTTAATGGAAATACAAGTGTATGTAAGATATTTTATTAGTCACTTATTATTTTGAATAGCCACACACAAACACTTGCAGGAATTCTAAGAAAATAAAAACACACTTTTGGTGCGCTCCCTTAACTCTTTACTGTTTCGACGTAAACGGGAACTTAAGAATCCTCGTTTTGCTGAATGCGTTTTTTGTCTAAGTGGAACTTGAGTAAACAAGGTACGGAGAATACGACAATATTTCTTCTCCACGCCTCAATTGAGATAAAAACAGACCTTAGAAGAAAGTCCTTAAACCAGACGTTTTCTCGTCGGAACTTCTGAAAAAAGTTTAAATAGCCCAAAAACAGCGTAATTTTATTTTGTCGCACAAACATCCAAGCATGCGTGGCCTTTGATAACCACACGCATTCCCAGTTTACATGTATATATATATATATATATACATATATATACATATATATATATATATAGAAGCTAAACTGTGGTAAGTCCATTGACACTCCAAACATCTTGTCAGAGACAACTTGTCCTAACACAACAAAAAAAAATGAAAATCAAGATAATTAACAAAGAGTGATTTTATGGGCACACGCGCTTACGGAACGTCCGAGTAGACAACGCGGAGTTAATATTACAAATAGCTTTATTGCTCTAATGCACTCTAATACTCTTTGTGAGACACTTGCAGAAGCAAATATGGTACACCACCATTAGAACTACGCTCTCCCATTCGGTCTTGATAAACGTTACAGTCTTACGACTCTGCTCGGCACGATCCCGGTTCGTTCCCTGGACTAGACGCTACTCAGTTTGGCCCGCGAGGACGACAATTTCGGGTCGCTCGGAAAAGCTACAAGGTTCATGCCAAAATTACTACAACATAATTCCTTTGTATCTATTTCCATCACCGCAAGCCACATTGAGAGGGTGAAACTTTAATCCTCTTTAATCCTTTTTAGAAATCAGAGGCTTAACAATACTAAATGGGAATTAAATTACACCAACACGTGCTCTTTTGTACCAATTAGGAATTTATAGTTTTTATTTAATGTACTTCTTTGACAATACGTAACGAGCATTTAACGTACCATGGTATTAGTTCCCGCATTGTCCGTAAAGATGATCCCATATATGTGAATATCACATATTTATATTAGTGGGGCCAGTTCTAACCGAAGATTATGGAATATCATTTATCTCTTATGTCATTCTTACGTGACATAACAGATAAAGAGTATTTCTCGGAGCGCTTGCTACATACATAACATATGCGACTGTCAAATCACACAGGCTAAGCCTCACCGAAGGACCCATAAATCTTCTCTCTCCCACAGCACGCGAGATATCCAAGCTGTTCTGTTCGCAACACTTTGAGGCTAAGTTTTTCAATGATGTGGCATAGGGGGTCATTCGCCGTCTCCGTGACGTCGTGACTGAAGAGACCCCCGATCTGGTAATGAACGTAAACAGCTGTCATCGGATTGGACCTCGTTTTGTCTGAAGATCTGGTAGACCTCACCACCATGCAGCCTGTAATCGCGCATGTTTTGTGTCCCATCGAACGTCAGCGGCTGGCCTGTGACCAAGCAAGCGGTGAGAAAAATCAAAAACACTGCTTTTGCTAGTTAGAATTAAACATGAAAATAAACATCCTAGGGAGCATAAATGAAAACGTTCTTGTTTCGTTTCGTTGATTCAGCTTGTGACCTTACCGTCAGGATGCCATGCACACTCAATACGACACGAAGTGAAGCCCCCAAAGAGACAGTGGGCTGGCAACAAGAGTACCACAAATAATTGAACCAAAATTGTGAGAGGCGCTACAAGCATATGCCTTTAGCGGAAATAGGCCATTCGCTTATATTACATATATAACTCCCACACGGCATAGTATTATTACAGCTGTGACATTTGTAAGCCGACACTACGTGTTATTTTGTATTCAGGAATTCTCAAAAATTGCTCCGAAACGGTAGCCAGCCACTCATCCAAATTAAAGTTGAAATTAAAGTTGAAAGTGAATGCATTTACGGTTGTCATATTCAGTCTGCGCGCCCGTGTAATCACAAAAGGAAGGCCGGCTTGAAACGGGTCGGCACCAAGGTTTTTCTGTTACTAGTTAGTAGCGTTTTCCGATATTCAAGAATAGAAGTACAAGGGCCAGCAGACTAGGACTGGTCCTTTCACTCTTGAGGACGGAGCGAACGGTCTTGCCCATTTTACGGGCCTCATCAGCCGTCAAATTTGCATGAATCAGCGCCTCGACGTACAACTTTTTTTTTCTGAAGCAGCTCGTCGCACCTCGATTGTGCACTCCCACTCCGCGGCCGCCGGCAGTTTCTCGTGTGTGTAGCTTTTCTCGGCCAGCGGCAGATGGAGGTAGAGCATGGCGTGCTCGAAAGGCTGCTCCGCTGCGCAAGTATGTGTCGCAGCACGTGAATGTGCTCCGGGTCTATCTTGAAGTTGAGACACTTCTCCAGGACCTTCTCGGGCACCACTTGCTGGCACTCGTTGAAGCCTTGAGCACAAAATGCGATAGCAACTCCATGACTAGATCAGGCTTATACTCCTAGACGACGAACTCAGCGGACAGAAGATCCTTCCAATCGTACGTAGTTCTCCATGCAGCTACTCAACGAGCTCACGTACTTGATGAGCTGTTCCTTCGCTTTGAATCGGAATTGCATATTGCTGAGGTTCTTCATCTCCTTGAACACCTAGGTCTCCGACCCCTGCTGCCGAATCAGTTTCAAATACTGGAAAAAGGCCAATACAATCTCGTCTGAATGGTCCAGACTGCTGGTCGAATGGTCTATGACACGAGAATCCCCGAGCGCCCGAACGCAATCCGCCGGTCAGTGACGTGATCCAATAGCATTTCTTCAGATACGAGGACAGACTGCCCTTTCTCTCATGTGTGACCAAATGGCACACGTACTTGTTTGGCTCGGCCATCTAATGTTTGCGCATGTTCGGTGTCGGAAAAGTGAGCGTAATTTGCCTAATGTCCTTGACCGGCACGACGCTGCATTGTGTACGACTCTGTCGGTAAACAGATGTTTCGATCGGCACGGTTCGGTGATCTTGTTCTGCACGCGCGAGAAGAGCTCGAGTATTAGATCGGACAGTTCATCAAGACTCTCCCTGCAGAGGGAGGCACAGACTCATTATGTTGGGTGAGTACGACTTGCTATGAAAATCGAGCCGCCTGCCGAACATCGATGCTGTTTCGTTTCGATATGAAACGCAGCGTCTCGCGATTGCCCGTGCTCAACTTGGCGAAGTCATGCTCGGGATTAACCGTCGACCTGTCGAAGCATTGCGTGCGCCGGCGGACCTCCTCTTCGCGCTCTCGCAGTCCACAGCGCGAATCACATCGCGAACAGCGGCTCGGCGAAGAACTGCGCGAAGATGTCGACGGCTCCCTTGAAGTGGTCGGGTAAAACGTCGAAATAGAAACAGGTGTGGTCCGTTGAGGTGAATGCGCTGCTTCGACCACCGTGCTGCGACAGGTGCGAACTCGTTGTACTGGTTTTCATAAGGATACTTCCTATAGAGGAACAGCCTGTGCCCGAAGAAGCGCGAGTCCAAAGATGGATCTAGGATCAGTCATGTGGCCGACCTATACGCTAAGGCCAGCTGCCGCCTTGTCTGTTTTGTGATACTGTGAACGCTGGCTATCTGGCCTGCCAGCCGTGGCGTCATTATTTGAACCGCTGTGCAACGCTCGGTGGGAAGAGTGAATCACAACGAACTGTGTTCCTGGCCGTAGGCCCCACGTGACCAAATCAGCGAGTCAAAGGACTCCAACAAGGAGGGGGATAATTCGACTTCGTCACTACCTTACCTAAGCAATCCCGCGTCGCTAAGTGATTATGGACGATTACACGGTGGGCGGCCGCTTAGTCGGTCGCCACTCGGTCGTCGATTCCGCTAGGGACTAGCAAACACTGCTCGTCTTCTCAACCAGCATTGGTTATCGTCGCAGAATACAAATTTAGTCTCAACCTTACTCCAAATGCCTGCCTGATTAATCGATTGGTTCAGGAACTTAGGCCGAGAATACTCGATTATCGACAATAATGGGCCGCAGGCAAAGCCGCGCGACACCGTATGCGATCTAGAGTTTGAGCAAAATCTAGAGTCTAGGTCTGAGCAAAACGATCACATACTCTGCGCCCGCCACTGAAACCCAAGTGTTCTCAGGTTACCAGCAAGATGTGTATATGAATATAAGGCGCTCGAGCTGTAGCACATCCTAGGTCCATGTCGGAGCGGGCTTTTTATTTTCGCATTTGTTATCATCACATTGTTATTGCACGGTTTTTGGGAGTCAATCGAGACCTGTGGAATTGACTCCGGCAACGTGAAAATATCGCGCTTCTTCTAGCGAACAATTATCAATTATTATCTTATCGATGGAGAAGGGACACTCAGCCCCTCTAGTCTCGTGCAATTTACGCCGTTGTCCAAGAATGCCTATTGATATTCATGGTTAGGGCAGGGCTGGAGTTGAAGAAACTGGTTGATTACGAATGGGGTCTGGATGATGAGTGAATGACGTATTCGATCTACGGACTACTAAAGAGAACTTGCTCGAGAAACTACTAACATACCTATGTCTTCTGGGGTCTCTGCCTCCAGGAATCGACGTATAATTCCTTCGAGGTAAGGCGGTTGTAAGAAAATTATGAAGGAAGCTATTTGAGGGAATGCCGTACCGAATGCAGAACTAGCCGCATTCGGTTTTTGCCGCAAGCTGGGCGAATATGGTTGATTAATAGTTTTGCTCTTATTGCCGAATTCTGCTTCTGGTTCTCTCCCCTTGCTACTGTTTAAGAGCATATCATTTACACCGAACAAACCATGCTTTTGCAGTACTAACAATAAGCCTACCATTCAGGCGTTAATTTATTTTACCACCATTTACCAGCATTCCCTCAGAAGTCCTCGCAGCCACTAAAAATTGCTATGACTAAGAATTGTTATGAAATTTTGACTGAGCCGTCTAGTACATTCTTGACCCCACGACAGTCAATATATATAGTTGCTTTTTCAACACGTGTATTCTGAGGTCCTTTTAGAAGTAGGGACACGCTTTATAACAAAACGTTCATTACACCTGCTGAACCTAAGCCTTAAA
>MNPL01006818.1:0-16547 GCA_002081605.1 Tropilaelaps mercedesae | reverse complement strand
ATATATATATATATATATATACCTTCTTCCAAATTAGCTTCATATTGATGGTGCAGTATTTTGCGAAATTGCAAGGCTCATAGGGCACGATCGTACACATAAACGTATAAGATGGATGCATTTCTAAACATTTGCACGATACTAAATGTTTTATTTTTGCTACACCTTAGCCTTATTTACGTTACGTTCTCGTATTTTATGTGAAATATACTAAAAATAGTCAAGTAACCTTTTAAGAGTACTTATTGTAGGTAAGAAATAATAATTCTTAGTTTATTGTTTTGATTCCGTTAACGTGGTACCGAAAAATGCCCCATGCTTTATGCTGCGTCGGGTGGAATCACCATTCTCCCATACACGGCTTTCCCTCACTCAAGGTCTCGTCGACTCAAATTTCCTATTGAGCATCTGCCGTCTTACGCCCATGCCGCATACATACTGTTGTAGACATACTGATAGAATTAGACATACAGATACAAGTGGATGTGCTGTTCGCTGGGTGCTTACGTATAACACCATTGTCGTCGATTCAAAACTAAATTGCGGTTATTCGCCTCACGCATTCGTCCTCTCTTCTACATGCGTGCCAACAAGCCGATGTCCCACGTTTTTTCCAGGAGTGAAAGAGGGGAGGCAAGGGGATGGATTGTCTGCCTAATATTTTGCCTTTATGCCCTCCGCACCGTCGCCGGCCGGCGAAGTAAGGTTGGGCGTTTCGAAGAAGCCGTGCTCGCTCTTGAATTTCTCAATGTCTGTGATAATTCGGGTAGGTTTGACACCTTCGCCGGGCTCGCCGGGCTTCACCGTCGACTCGACGTTAACTATTAGTTGCCTTCGTTCACGACCGTCGCGCGCTATGAAACGCCCGAAGAACTCCAGCACTTCGTCCTTCGTTAGCTTGGCAATCTCGGCGGCTTCCAGTTCCCGGCGATTAAACAAGTAGGTGCGATTAGAAATCTCTTGGAGCAAGCTGCAATGAAGAAAACAGCAGATCGACGAGTCAATATCTTGAAAAAACAGAGCGGTCGCGCTGAGTTGCCTATGATGCCGGGTTGGCCAGTTCGCCCAACAAGCTAAATATTGGTACGACCGATACGATCAGCGACAACAGCTTGGGGATTTTCCTGGCGACAAGTATGAGTTACCGTTTAATGTCTATGGTACTCTACCCTATTGCTTAGTAAGACGAACCCCATATCGTATAAATGTGCAACAGCGTGTGTGCACGTCTCGTCCGGTCGCAAGAACCGCGAGAATGCACAGGATCACCAAATTCGACAAACTTGGCCTAGGTCAGAGCCAATTCAATTTGGTATAGACTCCTAATCCAGTTTGAGCTCATGTGGCCGAGTACTTACAGTTTGCTTCTGTCGTACAGCTGCTTCGGCTTTTCGAGCTTAAGAGCAATGAGAGCCTGCTTGTGCTTCTCGAACTCCTCCAGTGGCATTTCCTCAAGATGTTTCTTCATCAAAACGTTGATGAACAAATCGATACGGTTAGAAACATAGGAGGGGTGTCTATCCGATTGCACAAAGACACGCACACCTAAAAGTTAACGTCAGGGCACGGCTCGTCAATAAATGCTTGGATAGAAGAAAATTTTCCGACAGTTTTCCAACAGACCAGCACGAACATACTCTCTTTCCCTGTATATATATGTATACACATTAGGGCGTAGAGAGGTCAATTATAATTTCTTCATCAGTTAGATAGTAATGGACATTGCCGTTTCGTTTGCATTGGAACAGTACCGCACGATAAAGAAGATAGCCAAGTTAATAGCTCCGGCTGGCGGAAAGTAAACTTTTGACCGTTTAAGCAAAGACCCTAGCTCAAATTTTAGTCATTGGCACGTGCAGCTGACACGTCCTAAATATGTTGAAGCACTCCTACTTCGAATAAAAAGGCCTTCAAAATTAGTCCATTGAATGTCTATTTTATCGAATACGATGGGTTTTCACAGACACACTGACATAGATACTAAAATATATCCTTCGGTTTCATGTCCACTCGCGGGATCTGCACGATCTGCTGCTGATTAATAATAATAACAACAACAACAATAATGTATGTCCCGTGCACTGAAATACGTCTTACCGTAAGTGTCCAGGTCTCTCCTGGACCTGCCTTGCACGATATAGCCGAGTTGCTCTTTGCTCCTTAGTGTGTCAAAGCAGGGCTCTTCAATAATCTGACAGAAAAGGTCGTTCAGGGCGACCATATGAAGTTCATCATCGTTCGTATTCTGCAGCTGCCCGATCTGGTAATAAATCATCACTGCGTTGGTCGGGTGAACTTCGTTGACCTTATCCAGCTGGTAAAGTTCACCGTCACAGAGCTTGTGCTCGCGGAAGCCCTTTGTTTCATCAAACGTCAACGGCTCGCCTGTGATTAACACATGGGCAACTGCACTGTTAAAACACACCTTTCTACTACACTTAGGCTAAGGGTCGATGAAACAAGATACGTAGGAAACTTTCAGTTATCTCTAAGGGATTTTCAAAAGAAATTTCCGCTGTAGTGTGACATTAACGGATGAGGACATATTCTACTTAAACCAGTCCCCGGTAAGTCACAGAAGAGTATAGAACATTTGTGTAAATGCGCCCAACGACTTTTACGAACTATGGTCATTTTGAGATCTGTTACTGAATTCTATTAAGGAAACGGTATATATGCGGATGTGCTGTACACCACGTAGATGAGGACAGGCACGTTACCTTTAGTGGAGTTGATACGAGATGTTCGCACGAGACTTACGATGGGAATTTACTGCCGACTAGGATATGATCGAAATAAACCTGAGAAACCGATTGACTATGTCTATATATTATCAGGAATTTCATCATATATAAAACATTGTCATGCTTCTTGTCTCTTGTCAGGGAAGCAGGCTTGAAAACGATTCATATAAGCAACTCTCTTCCGAATAAAAACTTTCGCTTCCTTATATCAACCCGTCAGAAAACGATTATCGAGAAGTTCATTTGTATGTATTTTTGAAGGTATTCTTGAATATCAGAAATCATCTATTAGCTTATTCTATCTATTATTTTATTCATCTATTATTTTAGTGGGCGATTGTGCACTATCTGCCTGAAAATATAACTTGAAAATATAAGAGGTGAATATATAGCGAAGTGAATCTAGACATTTCGATAATGAAGGATTTCAAAGCAGAGCGCCAACAATATTATATATAAAGGTGTCCTGAACTTGATTTTTTTGATATTTGTAAAATTACATATGATTGTGTTCTTTCATTGTTTTTTTGCTGTGGTCGATGATATTTATATATGTAAAATTCCGAAATAACACGTAAACGAAAGGGTTTCATTAAGAGCGATACACATATTGGACTTTTGCACAGAAAATAACTCGTTTTTCAGTTGTCTTTATATTTTTTACTCGTGTCGATGTATCTGAGCTGGGGTGAATCCTCACGTTACATATGGATATGAAGATTGTGTGTTAATCACGTTTTGTGTTCTCTGTTTTGTTGTTAACCGCCAGGATTTCTGCGGTGACAATTTAATTTGTGTCTCTATTGAGATTTAAAAGAAAGTGCGGTCTTAAAAGAAAATTTTCAATATAGTCGTCATATAAGTCGAGCCGAATGGAAACGTTCCCCCACTGGGGGAAATACTCCTCCCAACAAAAGTGTTTTTTGCAAAAATACAAAAAGTGCATGGCCTCTAATAGAACCCTTCACTTGTGTGAGTGGTATGACGAAACAAACTCGAATGAAATATCTCATACGCGTGTTCTTTTTTACAATTTGAAAATTCACTTATATATCACAATATACATATATATATATATATATATATGTACGAGTACATATATATATATAATGTACTCGTATACTCACTTTTCAACATTCGCCGAATGGTATCCCCCATTTTCTGAGCTTCATCGGCAGTCATGTTGCCATGTATAAGCCCCTCGAGGTAGAACTTCTTTAGGAAGTCCTGGAGGAAAGCTTCGCAGCGTTCCAGCGTGCATTCCTTCTCGGCAACAGCCAGAACCTGCTCGTGCGTCCAGAATTTCTCCGTGAGCGCCATCTTTGCATAAAACATTGCGTGCTGGTAGGGTTGCTCCGCCGCAAAGTCCCTCAGGGTTCGGATGTACGCTTCTTTAAGTACATTGAAGCGATTCGGGTCGATCTTAAAGTTCACTAGCCTCTCACAGATCCTCTCCAGGATCGCCTGTTGTCGTTCGTTGTAGCCGCGGATCTGCAATATAAGCCCGTACATTCTGTTCTCAAGGCCGTACGAACTGCCGGCGAGCACCGCTGGATAGAAGTACTCGTTGTTGGCGTCCTTGAAACAGACGATGCTCAGGTGTGAGAGCGCGTGGCTCAATGGGTCCTGGTAGACGACGGGTGAACGTAACTCGAATGCGGCCATGTTGGTGGGCAACCGATACTCCTTGTCCTGCATGAACCAGAGTCGCTCGTGGGGCTTGTCGACAAGCAGGCGAGCTGTCTGCGTGTACTGGGGATTCTCGGGGGCCAATGCAAAATTCGTCGGAATGAATTCGTTCGGCACCGGCAGGTGCAGCTCGGGGCTTGGCTGGACCGCCTTCCACGCCGTGATCTTGCTATCGGGAATCGACTCTACCTTGTACTCTGTCGAGTAAAACTCCTCCTTTTGATCAGTCTGGCCCTCGAAGTTCTTCGACACTAAAGCAATGCGAACCTTCTCGGGAACGAGATAGGATAAGAACTCGGTAATCAGCTCTGGCTTGTAGTCTTCGACGAGGTACGGTGCCGATAGTACGTCCTTCCAGTCGTAGTCGTGCATGAATTCGGTCAGCATTGGCACGTACTTTATCGGCGTCTCCTTTGGCTTGAAACGAAATTGCATAATGCCAAGGTTCTTCAACTCCTCGAACACCCAACTTTGCGGTCCTTCTCGCCGAAGCAGATTCAGGTACTGGAAGATTGCATCGGCGATCTCATCGGTGTGCTCCAAACCCTCCGGCGAGAGATTCATCGAGATAGTAAACAAGCCGAAACCGCGAGCTTCAACCTTCACGCCACTGAACAGCGAATTCACCCAGCCCTTCCTTTTGAGATACGATAGCAAACTGCCCTCCCCTTCGTGACCAACCAGATGACTAATGTAGTGGCTGGGGTTTGTTCTGTACTGATTGCGTGTGTCAGGCACTGGAAAAGCGATTATCATCTGTCTAAGATCCTTGACTGGCACAACCTTGACCAATAGACGCAGGTATTTATCGGTAAACGGATGGTTCGGCCACATTGGCGGTTCGAGCAACTTGTTCTTTACGCCACCGAACAGTTCGATAGCCATGTCCGACAAATCGTCGAGGTTCTCCTTTCCGAGCATACACAAGCTCATGATATTCGATGAGTACCACGTATCGTGAAAGTTGAGCAGTTCCTTACGGACATCGATGCCGTTCTTGTTGGGTATGACCTGGAGTGTTTGCCGATTACCGGTGCCAAACTTAGCGAAGTCATGCGTCGGATCGGCCGTCACGCTCTCGAGCCTAAACAGCCGCCACAGGTCTTGTTTGATGTTCTTTTCGTGCTCGCTGTCCACGGCGTTCAGTTCGCGGTCAGTGCAGTCCTGATCGAATAGCGGCTCGAGGAAGAATTGCGCGAAGATGTCTGCCGCCTCCTTCAAGTATTCCGGTGCTACGTCGAAGTAGTAACAGGTGTGATCGGACGCTGTGTACGCGTTAAATATGCCAGCGTGCTCCGAGAGGAAAACCTGGTACTGGTTCTCACGAGGATATTTCTTCGTACCGAGGAACAGCATGTGCTCGCAGAAGTGCGCGAGTCCGGGCAAGTTCGGTGGATCTGTTAGAGAACCAACCTGGACGCTGAGCGCTGCCGCTGCCTTGTCCGTCGACGGGTCCGATACCAGCAAGACTTTCATGCCATTCTTCAACACCAAACCGCGATAATCGTTCTTGTCCGACTCGCTTTTCACGATGTCATGCATGCTCGAAATCTGATCAAGCAGCTTCGGCGCCATCTTTTGTGCCAGTTGCGAACTGTAGCAGACGTGATTCAGCACCGGAGTAGTCCACCGGCTAGACCTCTGCACTCGTTGCCTACAAACGATTAAGCCGGCAGTCAGAAAACGACGCAAGATCGGCATCACTAAATTGCTGCGGTAAGAGGTGTCACAGCGCACAGCGGCACTACAGCTTGGCTCACTATTGACCGAAAACGATACCACCCAGCCACCAATAGCAGTGCGAGAACTGCTGTCAACTCCGACACTACTATACCGAATTTGCCTCTTTAGTTGCTTGCTCACGGCGATAGCGGCGGTTGTCTGCTAACTAACATACCCATAAAGGACATAGATCCGCCTCAGTGTGTCCCGTCTGTATGAGAACCGACAACATCCGCAGCGGGTGGCTTTTAGCAAGTCGTACAAGTTGCACGCGGGCTGTGTCCCTCGTTTAGGAGCAAGTAACGATGGCAAAGGAATAGACCGAATTTAAGTGTTTAATAGAATATCGTGGCGGTAATGGGAGGGGCGGGTGAATAGGTTAACAAGGTTAGGCTTAACACAAAAAACATTGTTGTAGTGACTTACTAGGAAGTGTGTGGTAATTCTGCTAATGGCACATGACTGTAGGCAAAACTACTGTTCATAGATGTACCGGCGAATGCAGATTGTGGTTTCAAGTTTCAAATTGGGATTGTCGCCGTTTAATTTAGTAGTCTATATAAAGAAAGGTTTATAAAAGTGAAAGCCGTGATTAAGGAACGTTGAGTAGCAAATTAGCAAATAAACGAAAGATGGTGCAACCTAAACAAAAACAACTATTTTCAAGTATGATTAGTATTAATAGTATTATCATGATAATTATTTTATTATTGAATGATTTGGTGGCACGCTGGCTCTACAACTCATTCTCAAAATATGAGTTTCGAAATCAGCTTGTTTTCCCAAAACGTAACCATGCAGTTCATTGCACAAAAATAATTACTGGTAGAGATATGAGGTAAATAAAAAAATGCCCCAATACATTTTTCACGAGCGTCAACGAAAAATACGAACGCGTTGCATCTTTACTGTTCGTGAGATTCTCGACAAATAGTGGAATTCTTTAATGCCCTGCTCACGATGGCGTATCACAACAAATATCACAGCCTATATTCCAAGTTGAAAGAGAAATGCTTTGCCATGCTCCGCTAATGATTGCTGGTCCGCATGGGAGGAATGGGTTCCATGCGTACTCACCTGAGGCAGCTGCCTATTGAATTTTTTCCAATACAATGACAATTAAAAATGGCGTACGACGGTCAGTAAGCTTGGCCGCGGATTAACGAATTTCGCTTGCGAAAGTTGCAGCCACGTGGCGTTTTTGCTACACGAAATATCCATATTTCGGTAAGAAGTAGCTTTCGCTTTAGCGACGTTGAAAAAAATTCGCTAAATTTTTGTTATTGTCTACAACTTGCCCGATTGAAATCTCATAAAAGTCGCCCTATACGTAAACAAGTGGGCAAGTATTTGCACACAGTAAAGAGCGTTCGTTCACTTACTGTTCTCGTTCCTGATCGTCTGGTAAGAAAACACTACAGCCGATATGTAAAATGTATCTATATGTTAAATATCTTCTTATTTTTCAATAAGGGTCCATACTAAAAAAGGGAAGGAGGACATGACTAGAGGCGTACACACGTTTATTATACAAGTTTACAAGTGGATGGTTTTGCCTCTCTCGTCAGGAACATTTGCGAACGCCCGTTAGATGTCTAAAACGATCCGAAATGAAAAAGTTCACTGAGACTCTCACAATTGGAACCGTTGCTGACAAACCGACTGCAGCTTTCTTCCTGCTGCGGCCCATTTGCTGATGGATACCTCCGATGTAGCTCGAGTGGTGGCTCGGTGGCTTGGTGCATGCGTGTGCGCCTTGAGGCCGGGGGAGACACGTAGGTGTGCGGGTTCGATCGCCGCCGTTGAACATTTACATTTATACGGGGTCCGTCTTACGAAGTGATGCAAAAAGTGCTACCGTAGACGTTAAATGTTGGCTGATGGTCAGTTCTAAGAAATACTTCCGATATAAGAAAAACTCATTGCTAGCCAGATGCCTCGATAAGCTCTATTCTTAAACTCTATTCATCGTGGATGCCACTGTTCTCGCCGAGGGGCGTATTCGCGCCGTCGCACTGGAGAACTGCGGCCGAATAACAATGGCTTATTGAGCTATGAAACTGTGGGGATACGAGCTAATTTGGCATATTTAGTGACAAAAGCCTGCAGCGCTAGTACAGCCTTGCGGTGCATTGATAATACCGGCAGCAAATAAGTTACTACCCTTGGTTTGCTGAGCCTGCTTACGCACGCGTTTGGATCCGTAAGTTCACCTGCTTGCGAAGAGGTGGTACTGGTATACGTTCGACCCACGTACGCATTCGACGTGGCTGCTGTCTTAAGGGACATTCAAAATCGGGTGGCCAAAGTGGGACAGAACTGATGAAACGCGCAAACATCGGAATAAACCGAGACCGACGGCTGCAGCCGATCGGTGCATAACAACTTAGGTCCATACAATACTATCGCAGCGGATAAACGCGCAGACTAGTTGTTGTTTAGATTTGCCCATCAATTTCTCAGACGCTTCTGCCGTAGCATTCATGGAGTTCGATATGAGAGTTTCTAGGCGACGCAATTGCTCCACTTTCTCTTTAAAATCTGTGGCTTTCTCGATTGCAACGCCAAGATGGCTGAGATGGTACGTTAACTGAGAGGCATAGGTGGCGCAGATTTATCGAAGACATGATTATGTCTGCTTGCAAGTGAAAAGTGCAGCTCGAGTTATCCGACTCATTGAAAAACACTTCTTTCTGTAGCCGCCGATACAGATTAACATAAGCATGCAGAGTGCATCGTTAATTAGGTAAACTTCAGGTTACCAATAATAGAAAACCAATAATTGGCTTTGTTTTTCACTAACATTGATATCTACGGTTAGCGATCTCCTCGACCAGTGTTTCGCGCTGTTTCGAGGTGACAATAAATGATTTTGGCAAGCTTTTGTTAAATGGAGTTGTTGGATATACAGATATTGGCCGATATACGTTGTTGTTCTCTTTTACGAAACATCACATTCCGTTTGTGTTTTTGAATATGGTATCTTCGCAGAAATTTGAATACTAGACATTAAAAAAAAGTGGAAGGTAACCATCCTATTGTGAGGGAGCGCCAATGCTTTTCAAGACTCTCCCTAGGAACTGGCGTATGTCATACACCGTCCTCGAATTTATTAATTCGATTTCGTTAAAAATTTCCTATAATGAGCCCACACCCACTGCCCGTTCGACGATAGAGCTGCTCTAGATCTCAATGGTCAATAAACTGAAAGACCAATCACACATGACTCTAAACATGATCCTAGTCGGCAAAAACATGACTGAGATATCATACTTGAGCCAAAGCCTCTTTTTTTTAGTTAATCCCAGACGAGAGAAGATCACGGGCGAAAAATGTGGGAAAGGAGGGCACTGCCCTGAAAAAGCATGTGAGATTATTTGTAACCACTTGGCTCTGTTTTTATAGCTCTATTTGTTAGATCTGCTCTGGGATGTTAAGGGCCCGTCACTCTACGGTGAGTAATAGGCAAGCAAACAAACGGGTTTCCACTGGAAAACAAACAAAGTATGGCGATAATATATGGTAGAGACAGTTTGTTGTTGTTTATCAACTCTGTTTCCGGGCTTTCTCACTTGCACTTGATTCAAGCGTGTGCTGAATGATTCAATACCTATCTTGCAATACATGCATGATTAGTTTTATCTTATTCGAACTAAAATACGCGATTTAATCGTAGTTGCTACAAAATTGCATTACCGTGTTAAAATTGATATTGACTGGGCAACTTTCTCCGTTTTCTCCGTTTTAGGTTCAGGACCACATTACTGTTTCGAGCACACATCCTTTAAGAAAAGTATACCGCGATACGTTTTGTTGATCAGGCGATCTTCAGATAATTCTTTATGATCCGTATATATCCGTATATATATTGCGCTAGACATTAGATTACCTAGATTACCTTTTTTATAAACCTAGATTAAATTTTCTTCTTTTTTTCATCACAATTTCTTTTTAGGCAAATTCATTGACGAGACATGCGCTATGGCTGCCGTTGCGAAGCTTCACCGGCCATGGCGAGAAGTTTGTCCTATTTTAGCTCCTGTGTGTAATAGTCGAACGGGAAACATTCGTTCTTTAGACGGCAGAGTGAACTCAATATAAAGGCAGACTGCCGACTCATCCAGGACACAATCAATTTATTTTGTTCTAGGTCTTTAATTTAATATTTAAATTTAATAATTTTACAACAAAGGTTTATGCCTACATAGGTGTTTTTTAATTACGTTTACTACAGCCGCCAGGTCGTATGCCACCAAATAAACTACGTTGTCACATACCTTCTCTTGCGAATTGTCAAAAATTAGCATCGGCATATCTTTATTTTTTTAAGGCTGACCATCAGCCAACATTTAACGTCCACAGTAGCAGTTTTTGCATTACTTCGTAAGACGGACCCCATGTAAATGTGCACCGGCGGGGATCGAACCAGTGCACCTATGTGTCTCCTCCAGTCGCAAGGCGCATACGAATGCACCAAGCCACCGAGCTCGACAGCATCGGCATATCTAGCTCCTAGAAGGGTTTTAGCCTGCAGCGTTTTTTTAAAAATAGATTTCGATAGACGCCAATGTTTCCTCGCCATCCCTGGCTGAGTCAATTCAGCTTACTTGTGCCGAACCGTATTATATCGCATCTGCCTACAATACCTTAGGGTTGCAGTCGACACAAAATGCAAAAATGGCCACCTCTTGCTGTTTATACCCGGCACAATTTGTGGTTCGTCCACGTTCAGCTTCATATGACTCTACATCGGCTATCCTTCGATGATATGGCATGTGAAGTAGGTGCTAGCCTCTCACACCGAATTCTCGCCTGTATTGACTTCACCTGCTAATAGGGGCTTAACTCACTCCCCCTCGAGCAATCAGTTTAACAACAACAAGAAGTTCCATCTACTCAGACTGCATCCACCCCGCCAGAACATGCGCGTATAGTGTAAAAGGGTGCTAATTTTGTTTCATGACACTTTAGAGTTTTGCGAGAGGCAAGGAGGAGACGCTTGGTTTGCTGAGAAACTCGGTCCACCATGGCACCCGGCCCACGTTGGCGCCGTTGACGAAGCTTTGCATGAGTCGCTTGTAGACGTCGCCGTCCGAGTGGCCAAGCACCGACTGGAGGGCAAAATCCGGTGGTGCGATTGCGTCAGCCAACGAGACGGCTTCGTTCTTTAGCTCAGTGCACAAGGCGAGTATTTGGTTACGAATTCGCCGTAATAGGCTGGGGCCAGAGGTGTAGCCTCCGGCATAAAGATCTGACAAACGTTTCTCCAGGCACCAGAGTCCGAATGTCAGAGTGATCCGAATCAGAAGAACACGAGGCACTCCTTTCCCGGACACTTCTTCGGAAAGCTGATCAAAACACTTCAATATGACCATCTGAAATGAATTCGTATTGAAAGTGACAAACGTGCTCGTTAAATGCCGAGAATTTTATTATGGGGTGACGTCTTGATGATATCGTTAGTCAAATATTGATCAGAAGCATACTTCATCGGTGTGCTATCAAGAACGGTCGTTTTGAAATGAGAACATTGAAAATTACCTTTCGGGTACGCGCTGTGGATGAAATGGGAGATCCTCGCACAAAAGACGTGATAAAGACAGACTACTCAGACTAGACAATTCTCACTTTATGGCATCCAGACCTTTCAATTCGTCATTCGTTTTATGATTGGATAAAGAAATGCAAAACGACTTTTGGTCCGTACGAAAGATCCGCCTGTTACTCCTTCCCTTACCTCAATAAATACAAGAGACAGCTCCCTCGCCAGGAACACTTGTGTATTGTTCTTCGCTGTGAGGCCGTTTACCTCCATGCGGCAGGACTTTAGGGCCAGCTGCCACTGTTGAAGCAGATGACATACAAGCCACTCGTACGTCTCCAGCACTTCCTGCACAGTCAGGTCACTTCTAACAGCGTCGTCCCCACTGAGATGCCGTTCAGCGAGGATTCGATCTCGCTTTTCCAAAAACTGCAGGCTGGGAACGCAAAGAAGGGAGCTCTTAGCCCCTTCGACGGTGGCGAGGAGGACGTTGCTCGTTTGCTGGAGTAGGACGTTGTTGTCGCCCTCGTACGTGCAGTTGCCGTCGTGGTCGCCGCGGATATCGGCGAGACCCGCCGCTTGAAGGTAGCCGTGGCCACCGCATGCTTCACGAGCCACCTATGACAAGTAGAGTTGAAGCAAAGAGCAGCACAGCGGTTAGTCATATTGTTGCCTACCCTTTTTGTTGGTGTTGGACAATATAGAGCATGGAAACAAGAAAGATCTTTGATCAGTGTCAGACAATTGACACAAAACCTCGTGGGGTAGCTTATTTGAATTCTAGTCAACAGGCTGACACTACGTTTCGAAGAAAATTCTCTATCCGTGGATGATCCTATCCTGACTGAAAACGAAGTTGCAGGACGTACGTCTTTATCGAAACCCGATTTACTAGTCGCGCACAGATCCAAGAACTACAGATAGCTAAAACGTCCATTCTAACTTCTACGCGCAAATCGACTGACGAGCTACATTGGTGAGCACGCAATTATGAGAAAAGCAAGGGCAAATAGGCTGAAGCCATACCTGTATTGCATCTCGGGCGAGCCAAGATGCGAAGCACTTAGCGGCACACGACACGATATGCAACTCGATCCCTTGTTCGGACTGCTGTGAGCTCCGTTCACCGAAGAGTGTTGCCATATGGAAGGTGATAAAATCGCGATTCAACGCCAGAGCGTAGTGGTCCATTATGACGGCTCCGCAAAGCAGCGGCAGAATTCGCCACTGCTGGAGCTGATATTCCAGCACAGGCTGTTCGGGCCCGCCTTCTTCAAGGCCAAACTGCCGACGAACAGCGGAATACCTACGAAGGCCGAACGAGAACGAAGCAAATGCAAAGTAAAAGCATACACATTGTTAGTTACATTGCTACGGCAAGGTTTAAATGTCACCACCGGAGCATGTTCGCGTAGATTAGCAAAAAAAAACTAAACTGGCATATCTTCTACTGGCGATGAAATCTCTCGGTGTTAGTATCCCGCCGATGCCATGAAGTTAACCAGTGTAGATATGCGGATAAGGCGTGTTTCTCTTTTTTTGACGCTGCTTCTGGTTTATCGATTTGACAAAACTTTATCCTAGACGCAAGACTGATTCCGGCAATCTGTCTGTATGCGTACAAAAAGAGAACCTAACGCCGTGCAATCTGCGAACGCTTTCAACTGAGCCATATTAAACGTGATGCTCAAGACTACTACCATATTTAAAGACCCTCGTTTATTGTGGCTAAAATGTCATAGAAACATCTTTCGAAAAACATGTTACTCATCGTTTCAAACAATCACCGTACTGTGCAAAAAGTGAGCTGAACGAATTTTTCTAATAGAACTCATTAAACGGCTACTTTTAATCGAAACAGTATGCATACCTTACGGCGATAACCACGGCTTTCACTAAATTCGTGGTACTCAGGCCAACAATGGCAACCCGACCCATCGACAAAGATCCCAATGTCATGCCGAAGCGTTTTGAAGGATCCTTCACAGCAGACACATATTGTCCTTCGGGAGTGACGTCCCCCGTGCGGTTGAGCAAGCTCTCCCTCGCGATACGATAGTGGTCGAATATAGCGAATCCGTTGTCCAGGCCGTTAAGACCCAGCTTTGGACCCATATCCCCGAGGTTGACACCGGGATACGGCGTCAGTGTGAAACGTTCCCTGACAGGCACTACGAAGCCGTGCAAGCCATGGCATACGTTATCAGCAGTGAATAGCTGAGCGAACACAATCGCATGCGTGGCCGTCTGGCCGAGATTGCCCGACCAGACCTTCGCCGCCTCGAGATCGGGCGTGTGCAGGACGAACTCTTGCGTCGTCGGGTCATACCGAGCCTCAGTTCTCATAGCACGCGTATTGGTGCCATGACTCATTTCGGTCAACGCGAAGCAGCCGACGGCGTCAAACCTCATCAGGTCCGGTATGAGGTTGAGGTGGCGCTGAGTGCCGAGCCCGCGCAGTGCTCCGATACACATGTCAATGGCCAGCACCTTCTTCAGACAAAGCGACCAGTCGATCGAACCGATACAGCTGTTGAGTGCACTCGGAAGCACCGGATTCTCGAAAAACTCTTCCTGCGTGAAGAATCGATACTCGAGCAGACGCCTCAGTTGAAGAAAGGTGGCCTTCCGTTGGTCCTGCAGCGTGCCGTGGTCCTGGCCTGGCAGGCGAACGAAGAGAGGATCGCGTTCGAGGGTTCGGTACACGCGCGTCTTGAATCTCACAATTGGCTCGGCTGAAGGGGAACGTGCAGAAAAAGACGTGGAGTCAATCTTTGATTCGATAGTAATACAGAAGACGGTACTGAAGGAACAAGGGATGAAGGCAAAACTAGATATGAAGAGCACCCAAGGTGCTCTGATATTTCGAGGCGCTATTGGAAAGTTGAAATGTTGGACTGTGTTCCTATAGTTATTCTCATGGTGTTATAACCATCGATACGGCAATAACATTGTTTTTAGGAGATTAACAAAAGTACATAGTTTGACCCTGTTAGCTCCAGGATTTGAAATACATGTGCGCTATTAGAATAAAGGTGTATTTTCTTAAGAGCCCATGTGTGGAGTTTAAAAGTCTGTTGAGATATAAAAAAGAACTATAAACAGCTGGTTTCCAGTTGAGGTGACCGGCGACTGAAAACATACGGAACCATTTTTTATATTTAATTGAATCATAAATCTATATTCCCCTATGCTCATTTGTTTCCTCCGCATCCTGAATATTAGAGCGGTAAATACAGTGCAATGCAACGGAATTGATTCGTCAAATCGATTACAAGAAACTAGCCAGTGTCAGAAAATATCACTTAAACCACTCACATTCCAGAAGCACTTTAAGCTTTTTCCAGTCGAAAGAGGACTTTTTCCTGTAGTGATCTAATGGTCCTGGGGGCAACTGACCCAGAACCTCTTCGATCGGTACCGTAGATTCATCGTCCGACTCGAATCCATGTGCAACCATATTGACGAATTCAGATATCTCTCCTAAGTTCAAAAATACATGAATGAAGCAACAGCTGAGCTGTTACAACGGTGAAAAACATGTAATACGTCCTTTTCGTATGATCGACAGACGGATGTCCTAGTGTAATCTGTATTAGCTTTCGTTGTAGACAAACCTGCCTAGTAAATATTTCACGTGAGTAACATGTTTTGAAGTTCCAACGGAAAATTTCTACGACTCTTATACAATAATACCACATGCATCGTAGGTAACAATTGTAACATGTGGCGCGCCAGCAATGGTGGTTGATTCTCCGTCAATGTTTTGAACTATGCTATGTTTTGCTTATATATATCAATTATGTCAATAATGCTTATTGACTGTCATCTACTATATGCAAATAGACATTAACGATAACGGATAAGTGGTTAACGGCAATATTACGGTACAACGTTTCGATTAATGAATGAACGTGAAAATAAAGATGGGATGACGCAAAGATGGGTGAAAATTAATTGTGCAATTTCAAGTAACTGAAAAAATTCTACCTGTGTAATATATGATTACCACAACATCACCGAATTAACCAATGAGATAAGGTAAGACAACAATCTCGCAACACCATCTGCTCATACTCAAATCTCGCCGGTGTCTGCGAAATAGAAGAATTAGATCATTTAATTTCATACGGTTTTTCATTACTTTGTCCAATTTCAGTATCGAAATAGGAACAAAGAGAAAAAACTCGAATTAACTACTACCTATAGTTCTTTTCTGCCACTACGTATGTGCAATTACCTTTTTATACCTGCATATCAAGTGTTTATAATTGTAATGAGTCGAGAAACGGCTGCTGATAACGTCATATTATACGCCAATAAAACGACAATTATTCGTGTAGTAAAGATGGTATTTTGTACAGCCGCCTTAATACTTTTTGCCACTTTAGCCATCATACTCAGTTGAGGGTGATCTGTAGGCGAAGCAAACAAAGATAAACAAGCACCTGTGCACAGCTGATCCAGAGACCTAGACAAATGTTGTCAGCTAGGCGCGCATTGACTTCTCGTAACTTCGTGCACCTGTCAGGCTCAGACATAGAATTTTATTTGGACACTTAGTGGCGTTTGGCCATTTCACAGACACCTATATGACGGTTCAAGAAGACAAGGTACAGCAATCTTCAAGCTTTCTCTTGCGTTGCAACGCTTTTTACAACATTGTATTCTGTCGCTGTCACCTTACTAAATGGCGACTTTAGCGCCCTCTATAAAGTGCGGATTGAGGGTTACATGGACCGGAATACTTCCTCAAGCGCCGGGAATATTTCCTATTTTATCCTATTTTGGTTTGGTCGTCAACATTTAAACATATATATATATATATATATATATATATATATATATAC
>MNPL01006816.1:50331-71790 GCA_002081605.1 Tropilaelaps mercedesae | reverse complement strand
CATATATACTGTCTATAATTATATGTATATATATATATATATATATATATATATATATATACATATATACTGTCTATAATTATATGCGTGTAACAGCAGCATATTAGTTTTATTTGAGCGCCTATTACCAACAGCATACCGACCGCTGCAACGTGGAATTTGGTAGGCCTCATCGAAACTGCTGCGAATAACACAAGTAAAAAGCAAGCAAGTAAGCCTGCGGCGAAGGGAAGAGGATGTTACGCAATAGTTACGCAATGATTATGTGGGGCAATAAACATGAATTCAACAATACCAGCTTCTGACCAAGCCTCGTTATTCCCTTAGTCAGCCCCACTTTTTCCATCGACCATTGTTCGCCCGTCTTGCGGAAAAAACAAAACGATGTTCGGTCTTTACCTGTTCTGGTGCTGTACCCTGCCCCTGGAGTCAGCGCTTCTTCGTCATGACCCATGTTCCCATTATTCGGAACGCACTGCTAACCTCTGATAACATCGTTCTGTCCTCGCATTGCGCCCCGGTCGTTTTCGTCGTGTGCGCTTCCACTTGAGGCCACCAAAACGGCCATCCCTACCTAAGCCAAGAGGTTAAGGAGTACGAAGCATTAAGCTGATTAGCGCAGCGCATTTATTACTTGTCAAACCTCTGCCCTCGGCTCGTCCTGAGTTTTCGCCCTGCTACAGGTCTGTGGTCTCCTGTCTTCTGTCTTGCCTCCTTCTTACCGTTTTTCTTGTGAGTGAAAATCTAGATTCCCTAGTAGCGTTCGCAAAACGAACATTATACATGCATAGAAACGCTATACTTGTTCGCTCGTCTTTGCTGCGGTCAGGACAGAGAGAACAGCCGTTTCACTCATCGTTAGCTACCCACACTTTCTTCTTGGATTTCCTAATTCCGTACGTGATTCCCTATACATGCTAACACGGATTCATTTCTGCTGTAATTTAAATCTAAGGTCAGGTGACTTTGCCACGTTGCCTAACAGACATGTATGTGCCAAAGGTTGTATAGTGTCGCTGTACTCGTGAGAAGAGCAGACAGACGTTTTGTGCGCCTGTATGTCGTGTCACGCTATAGAGCCTGTGGTTCTGTGTCTGTGTGTGTCTGTTACATTTATACGGCATCCACGTGTTACTTTGCATATACACTTTTGGGAGAAACAAATTCAAATAACAGCTTCTTACTAGTCGGTAAAGATCATTTCGGATTGTCTTCCTCATTTAATTATCACTTTTTATCACGCCATCATTTCTGTAAGCAATCATTTGAGAACGTTTCAGGTCCATTTTAATACGCGTTAGTTCTATATTTTTTCTCTGGCAACCAATAAACAATCTGGTGCGGACACCGCAATTTTCACCTTGACGCGTAAGCTCTGCCTGACTATCAAAGGAACATGGCTCGTACCAACTATGTTGAACAACACAGACATAGGACGTGCGTGTCGTTTTCCTCCCGTTGGTTTTTCGCTTTTTCTTTTACCCTCGATGTGTGGGGTTCTATGGACGTCGGCTGGCGGGATTCTAGCTGAAAACATCTATGCTTACGGCACATCCATGCATTCCGCAGAAAAAAAGCGTTGCCGTACAGTTTTCTTCGCCTGCGCACTATACCTCCGACCCAGGCTCACCCACATGTAGCTGTTGTCGTTGTTGCTCCTGCTGCTGGCAGCCACCACGATTTTTACCACGATGCATTGCTGAGGTGGCAACCAGAGAGACTTAGCTCAATGATTTTACGTTCAGGCAAACGAACTTCCAGTCTTCTCGCGGCGAGTTGTGTGCCCACGCATTATGTGATGCACAGTGCCAGTCCGCCCAAGTCGACGACCGGGGCGGCTGCAAGAGATCAACCAAACCGAAGCACTGCTGACTTTTGTCATACGCAGATCACACATACACGAGTGTGACCCCAGGCGCTTACTCACTCGGTGTTGGTTTGTGCTGCCGTCTTGCTCGAAGTACTTCTGTTCCTCGTTTGCCCACTTTACCCACTGTCTGATCTCACTTTATTTCTTTTGCGTTAGGCGGGTGCCTGATGGGCCTACTTCAAGTTATCTCTGTGTCACCCGGATCGTCGGCATGCTTTGCCACGCACGCCATAGCGGGTGGGCACATCGGCAGCTACAGTGGTCGCCGACTGTGTCTGGCATTGGTGTTAACGTCAAGCCCCAAAACGGGATTCAGAAGGGTTCACAAACAACTTCCGCAAGGCTAGCCTATGTATATATATGAAAAATATTGTGTAAGGCTTGTCTTTAAGCCTCTCTTGTGCTACGCTACGGCCAAAATACTTCGCGCATTAGGACTAAAGAAGGATTCACAGTCACCGGCAACATTGCCGAATGTCGCTGAAAATTCGACTTTCCTTTCGTGCATTTTCGATTTAGCGCCAATATCGTCGTATTAGCAGCTAGTCACTGCAAAAGTTGAAGGTCTGTATGTTGCTTCTAGCGGCCAACTCAATGAGTTGACTAAATAAATGGAAAAATTATATTAAAATTAACTTCTGGGGTGAAAAATTCATAAGCTGCACTTCGATTGATATACTGACCTCAAACTGTGGCTGTACGAGATTGAATGCCCGATTGCAACTCTTTTCATGAGCCCGCTCAAGAATGTAGGTGCCAATATCCATAGAAATCTTCGAGCCTAGATCTACGAAAGGCTAGAAAAACAGCTATTATTCATTATTGATGTTCGTTTTCCATTAAATTTTAACTTTACTGTCATCAAACCCAAGAAAGACCCATTTAAAGTTATTAGCATAGTACGCTGAGCTCACATATACACATTATGTAAAAAAAGTACCTAAGCCATTCCTAAAATAGGCCGATAATATACGCATACGCGCTAATTATTCACTAAATTAAGCAATTTGCAAGTCACAGGCCCTTCACGAAAAGGTAAGACTTCGGCGCTCAGTTCAGGCCACTTTAAGAGCAGTGACCGTTCGCCCGTTGTTTAGAGAATTCTCTCTTCAATTTGCAGAGTGTGCAATATAGCCAGAATGAACTAGCCTTTTGTACATTTGACCCTTCGCACTAAACTGCAGGCCAGCATATGATGTAATAAAGGACTAGCTCTATCAGCTCCACTAGGAAATGCGACATTTATTTCCGCGTTGTTGCACAGGATGCTGATGGTATTTTGCATTTTCATCGGATGACATATTGTTTTCGATCACCACGCCACTAATTCAAGACTCGGTGTCGATTTGTCTCGGTGTCGGGACATCAAGGACTTGTTCTTCCTTTAGTAATTCAAACCAGTTCCATTTACGTCTGCTGCAAGTAATGACAATGGACCGGAATCTGTGTATCAACTCCATTGAAGCTCGTGTCCTTGGTGATTCAAGAAATTTCCTGGTTTGATTTCCTTGCGGTTGGCTTTAGAGACCTGCCTTTGCCTCAGTATCGTACAACCGTGTCTGTTCTTTGTTTATTTTATTTCGCAGGTTGATTTAAGGTAATGAGTGCACCACAAAAAAGATCATTTAGTCTGGCGTTAATTCGTGTTGGATTAATCAAATAACATGTTGTTGTTGCCATGTTGATGCTCCAATAAAGCGCTCTCTGTAACGCAAACTTCACTCCGTTCCACTCGTTTCATCAACATTAAACATAATATAATATACCCAATCGCATCAATCGCGGTCGAACTGAAACTATATGACGATAGATTCTTTTAATTGTGTTGTTATATGCAATGATAATTGTCAGTCGATATGATAAATCACCTTGATGAAGGTCACCATGATATTCTCATGTATAACTTGGTGTACAAATTGTTAGTCACTAGCTTTAATGGCAGTTCAAGTGAATAGGCGAAGCAGTTGGATAGTTGGTGAGAAACCAATTAGGAAACTCCTCTTTCAAAAACACCGTATACACAAAGAGTATACGGTGAGTAAGCAGCGAAGGAGCGACGGCAATGCTCGCTGTACCTGGTGAGACACACTAAAAAACGACCGACGTTGAAAATTCTTCGCATACGAGAACTGGATCAACATTACGGGATGTAGAAGGTATGGAACTTATCGCAAACCACGCTAACGTCTTAAGCATTTTTTCTGCTACCGCGAAATCTGCACTATCCTAGCGAAAGCAGCGAATGTTCACGAAGGCAGCGGACACAAAGAAAAATATTTATTGCGCAAAACGTTGGAGTAATTACTTTGTGTTTTTATACAGAACGTATGCTGCGTCACTTTTGAGCCTACCATACGTGGTGTACAGCGTAGGAATTCATAGGTGGACGGAAGTGCAATTCAAAAGATGCACGTACGGTACTCTACAACTCGTATTCCGTTGATCCCGTTTTTATTTCCAGTGCGAAAAATTATGAGAAATAATAAGTCTAAGG
Source organism: Tropilaelaps mercedesae (assembly GCA_002081605.1). Lineage (NCBI taxonomy): Eukaryota > Metazoa > Arthropoda > Arachnida > Mesostigmata > Laelapidae > Tropilaelaps > Tropilaelaps mercedesae. Next base: position 67,426 of record MNPL01006816.1, on the reverse strand, counting down.
TATAATAAATTAACAGAAGTATTTATCAATGCATAATTTGTATTTATGTTCAAACGTACAATCGTGCTTGGCCGGTGTTGGTCGTTCTTCAGTTGGTGGGGTCTGTAAACTAGAGTCTTAGCGTCGGAGGACGCATGTTCATGTTAGTGTAAGCTTTAGTAAACGCATAAAGGCAGGATATGCCGCAGCACCGTACCGAGATAGCTGGCGTTTTTGCCTGCTGCCGGCGGTAAAGGCTGCGTCAATTACCGAATTTTCTTCGTGGGTTTGTATTGCAGAAACGTTCACGGCGACTTGGCAACACGTCGCCCATAGAAAAATCAATCAATTAAACGAGGTAAGAATCTTTATTGTATGTACTAAAATTTTACTAAAATGGCAAACATTTTACTGTCCGGGCTTATACCTGTATACACATTTGATATAGATGATGCGGTTAAATAGCATTAGCTGTACCGGGAAAGGTGGACCAAACGATTATCGCTTATTCCAAAACCTAAAATGAGGATAGATTATTTTAACCGTGCAAGCAGCGGATACCGATCAAAGAGATATTAACTGTTAGTGTCGTGTTATGATGCAGTTGAGATTGTTACACAGTGACTTTTATACGGAAAAAATGGTATATATAAAGCACCTGAAATTTTAATTTGCCATCTAATGCTATTGGATGCCATTGCTTTTTCCGTTGTTCGTAATTAGTTCCAAGTTATTTCACAATCTGCTTTATCGAGTGTGATTATAATGACTTTTGTATATGAGCAGGTGTATACATGTGTATTTTTAGTTGTACATTTTGAATGTATATACCAGTACATCAGGAAAATGTAGCTAATTGTTATTATAGGCCACTATTTCATATACCTAATACTCATATTATCGATGGCGCTTCTATTTCTATAATTGCCTATATAATAAATTATAGTACTTTTAATGTTTCCGCAATAATGACAGTAATGCGTGTGATTTATGTATTGTGCTTACCTTGGTCTTTACCTTTAATAACAATGTTTGTCAATTGAAGTTTTTTAAGTAGTTGTGAGGTGTCGACTATAGAAAGAGAGGGTAAGGGGACAATGAGCCAATATCGAGTTAGAGTTTTGTTGCCGCTATTAATTAACCACATAATGCGCACACACTTCCGTCGAATGACTGCTTGCTGACATAACTTAAACCTTCGCTGTGGCTCGCTTTTAACTATGCTCTAGTTTTTGTTCTAACAATGTTAGAATTAAGTTTAGCAAAGTTGTCTGACGTGACGAAAATTTACGCTTATGCCGATCTATCCGATCTTCGACAAAAGCTATATACGATCCTGCTTTCGTTTTAATAATAGATTGAGTTTTCTCAAAGCTTACTAGTATATATGTTCCTATATTCGTATTAAGGTGATAATAGCATTATATTTAGCTCTACTTCCACATTAAACTAGCTGTTAAAAACTCAATTTAGGGGGTATCTTAGAAACGACAAATGTGTTCGTTGTAAGTCTGCGATTCAAAAAATACGACGAACGTGCATTCGATCGCTCTGTTAAAAAGTTCAAAGTATTTTAAATCTTCAAAATATATTGAACGAGTGGTTAGGCTGCATAGAATGGGTATGAAAAGAATGCGGTAGGTCGACACAAACCGAAAGCCGGTCGCTCTGGAGAAAAAACTTTATGCTTGTTAGACCAGTCAACCCAACACTGGGGAGTGTCCTGGCGCTTTCAACATTGTTTTCCAGTAAATGGCTGGGTTACCCACAAACGGTAGGCTGTAGGAAGTGCTTCTCGGGCCGCCCACGGTTTGCTAAGGATTTTTGTGAGTGTGTTCTTCCTTCACTGCTCAGAGCGAAGACTCGTAGCTACCGTCAGACATAAGCATCGTCAGGTAACAAAAAACCACTATATTTTTTAAATAGCTATGACAAACTATCCCTGTGTATGTATGTTTGGGTGTGTACGTGCTTTAATTGCAGTCGAAGATAATTTGGAAACATCTATTACTATAGAGTAAATACGGGATAAAAGCAGTTTTGAGGATGAAAAAGATGAATACCGTTTGTTGTTAACAGTAGGGTGTCCCATCTCCGGAATTTTCGCCCAGTGTAGAAGCAGATCTCCGTTATTTCTTTAGAATCGGGCCCATATGGGCGAGTTTTGATATATATGTTGGTGGTGGACTGTTATGAATAGTTTAACGTTTAGTGGTACCGTGTAGTACTTATTTAGCATTTCCGTCGTATGGCGTCGTATTATTATCATACGGCGTGGCACCTTAATTGCGTGTAATAGCACACATTTATGGGACGTTTTGGTACCTTTGTGGTTGCTGTGGTTTACTATGATGCGCAGTAACACCTTTATAGTATGTGATGGTCTTTGTATCACTCGTTTCGGTAGCTTCATGGGATGTACATATATATATTAAAAACGAAAGACTGTATATACTTAAATATCCACACAATTGGGCATTTAGCGGATTAAACAGGCCTAGCGAAACAATGAGTATACGGAAAAATTTTTAAATGACCTTCCTATCAAATCCGGCATCGCGCAAACTCATGGTGTGCCATGAGATGATTCGGCAATTAAATGTAAAGAGTAGGCATAGTCAAGCATCTGTTGGTGCCAAAGTTGCAGAGCGAAAGCCAGCGTAAGGAATATTCCAGCAAAACTGAAGTATATAATTGAAAGGCATTTAGAGTTGTGATAACAGGGTATATATAATCAAACTGCAAGTTTTGCACATTATCCGTCGACATGTAGTACGCGAATTGAAAAATATAAATATTAGCGGGGTATTACGAGGAGTAAGAGCACAAATGGATGGATTATAGCGAGAATGTTAAACCAAGGTAGACTTGTGTACAGTGGCATGGCTAAAGCCATTGCTTATGTATAGCACACAGTTAACAGGATCATCGGCTGCATATTAGCCTTTTGGCATCACGCGCGTTTTGTCTCGCTACATAACTCTTTAAAGAGTCCACTGAATATTGCTTACCGGGTGCTTGCCATCGAAGATCTTGTAAGTGGTATGGCATTCGCTAATTAAACCGAGAAGTATTTTTACTTGGTGAGTATACAGGATCATGTTGACGGCAGTTCAACAAAACCCTTTACCCTAAATTGGGCAAAACTTAACCTTTAATCAACACCTTATAAAATGACTTCAAAAGGGGAGAGGCAATCTCTCAGAAACAACTAAATTTAGTTGGGACAATCACTTACATATCAGGTTATTTGTATGTATGGAAAAAACTTCGACTGGTTTTTGCGAAGACACCTATTCTTGCATACAAACGTTTGCCTGCTTCAGGTAGTGTGACTATAATGCTCTCAAAATATACATATACTACAACAAAAAACGTTTAGAGGTGCCATCACTTAAAAAACGATCGGCCTTGCTTTCACTTTCTGCTTGTCCTGGGCAAATTAATCGGAATGCAGAACTACCAACAGTTTCTTTTTAAACGCATCATTCTCATATGGCACCACGTCTTGTTTCCATAGAAGTGTTTTTTGGATTGCAAAAATAATGTTTAGAAGTGTCGATTCATAATCTTAACACACAGAACATTCTACCCTCTTAAAAAGTCTGTTCGAAAAAGATCTTAAAAGAAGATCTTCTGAAAGCGTACCTGGCAGTGGCATGCTCACAGTAACTTCATCAGTGAATAATAACGAACCCGCAGAGATGCACAGATCTGTTTTTGTTTGTACAGTCAAAAACGTGGGTATAATATGTTGTATTATTGAGCAATTGTGGATTTTGATTTGTGGATTTTGACGTCAGTTGGCTTTTTGCGAAGTTCCTACCGTTAAACATCAAATAAACCTGTTAGGGTGAAAGTACGGTACCGACTGTTTTGCTCCATCCTCTTGTGTGTGCGTGTGTGTGTTTTTGTGGAAGGCCCTTTGCAGAAAAGCAAATTAGCTATCCGGCAAGATTTTAATCGTCGCTATCTCAATCGTAGATATTACAGTTAGCGGTGAAACGCGAGTTTGTTTACCGGAACCAGCTACCGCTGCTTTGTATCACATGATCTTTCATCCTCCCGTTAAAGACAGAAGTGAGTTAAATGTACTGAGACGAATCGTGGCTAGTCTGCACAACGCGTCGAAACGTATCACGGAATAAGGTGTAAATAGACTCTGACTTACAAATAAGAAGGGCTTTGCGATAGAGGAGTGGTTTCGGCAGAAAATAGCAGATAAGGAGCAGGGAAAAAGCAATACATGAGCTGCAAGTAGTTTGCGAAACGCACAAAAAGAATGGCGGTAACGTCGGTCGGCAACAAAAGAGATTGAAGAATTGTCGGGCCATGGACTCACAGAGGCAATTCCTTAACTGCCAACACAGTTACAGCTGGAATCACAAGGATAGCAAACTGATTTGGATAAGCAATTTTTTAAATTAAACCTTTATAAATAACGAATGATTTCAAACATATGATCAATTATGACATGAATAAGATCACGTTTTAAGCCTCCTTTTTTGGAAAGCTGTCGTAATTAATTGATTTGTTTAATTTACCGTTTCATAATTACCGTTACATAATTACCGTTTCTGAAGCAAAATTCAAAATAGAGAAAGATATGTATGGGAGGTTCCACTTGTTTCCATTCCAACAGACATATTTAGGAATATGTGCAGCAACTTTTACTAAAATTAATGTGCTATTAGCATCTGTACGCAAAATAGAAGTCTTTTTTAGGGAGTTATTGAACTTTTGTCATTGATTTAGCGGTGAGCAACTGTAGTAGCAATTGTTTCGAAAATATTTTTTTACGCCCGTTTTAATCGCAAAAAATAGATAAATAGATAAATATGTCGCATATGGGCTAAGAAAAATGTTCGCTGTATTAAGGAACAGTAGTTACATCTGCCACACATAATAGTCTGGTGCGGCCCGTTGTCCTAATGAATTATTAGACTTTTTTAGACATTTTTTTACGAGAAAAGTTATCAGCATTATCGCGAAATTATGGTCAAATTTGTTTGACCGTAATTGAAAAATATAGCTTTGAATGAGGTATGGGTTCAACAAGACGGAGGTCCATATCACATATCCGGGGGGACATTTGGACGCCTAGTGGACGCGTTCCAAACGCATAATTTTTTGTAATTGCGATATTGCTGGCCTGTATTTACTTTCGGTTTGACGTCTTTTGACTTCTATTTGTAGAATGATTTGAGGACCGTCGTGTACGAAAAACCGAAAATTCTCTAGAACCGAGCATCCAAAATTCTCTAGAGCGCATCAATGGGCCTTGGAACAATGTTTTTTTGATACATAATTATATTAAAGATCAAATACCCTTAAAGCACTTGTTTTTGTTTTTACGCAAAAATTAAATACCTGCTGGCCTTTAGCGAAACTTTCCACATACATTTTCAGTAATGTGAGTAATTTTATAATATGAAAGATATAAAAAATATATAAGAAAAATATTCTTCACATACAGCTGTCTTTTTAAAATTAACTTAAAATAATAGCAAGAATAATGCTAAAAGAGTTATGCTACTATCAACCAATTATATTAGAAACAAATATAAAACGAGTCAACACTTTAACAAAAAATCAAACAGTTTCCACCGTAAGTGATTCTAATAGGTGAAATGTGTTTTGAGTCAATTATGTATATATATATATATATATATATATATACACATGTACATGCTCAAATTGACTACAATTTCTATTTACGCAGTCATATAGGCGAGCTGCTGCATACAAACACACCCGTAACAGACTTTTTTGTTCTCACTAATTCCGTCAGAAGAGCATGCTGATTTCAATTCCGGCGTTATCGCTAACAACGTGAGTTTGACTGAGAAAAAGTAGATCATTAAAATATAGAAAAAACTGCCCAATATTTAGACTGGAAGACAGGACTTTGTGAAAATACCACGTTTATTGGATAATATGAATTGATGCGTTAAAAAACCTGAGAAGAAATTAATAAGGCTAAGCTGTCTTCTGAACATTCTTTGAAAGGGTGTGTTTATCTAGTAGTAATATTTAGGTCTGTGTAAATGGCAATGTGCTATATTTACCAAATTTGTGACTGTAATTAAATACCTCGCACTAAAGTTGTTGTAAATTGATGAAGCTTGAATTAATTTAACCGGTATTACTTGCTTACTATACGTCGTATGAAAAAACCGAAAACCCTTTTCTCCACTCATATATTAACTGTAAATCTACTTTTCACCCTTTTATATATATTTATATATATAATTCTATTTCGATTTTCGTAAGTTGTACTTAAAATTGCCATTAGCATTGTCCAAGATGAAATTACGGTACCCTTAATGGACACTGTGGCTATCACGGAAATTATTATTGTGCAATGCGATATACAATTCGTTTTCACGTATAGGTGCTATCAAAAGCAATTATAAACACACGCGCTTAAGCTTTTTCACTAATTTCGACGTTTATGATGGCTAGTTAGAGATTTTTATTCAAATTAAGCAGATATAATTAAAATTGCTTTGTCTGGGCTATAGAATTTCCCCAGATAGTTGACTAGGTTGTCGTCAATCGTTCGGAGCTTTAGATTGATTTGACGAGCCATATTTCGCACTAAGGCTTCATTATTATATCATTGCTTGTTTCCGCAAGGCCTAAATGTTTCTCTTACACAGATTGAAATACAAAGCTTATGTGGATTTTAAGCTCTCAAAGTCATATACCGCTCGCTGACTTAGCGTAGCAGAATTTTATGTATGCTGTGATGGTCTCCAACGTTGGAATTTTGCACCGTCCCTTGGCAATAAGATCATCGAGCCAAGCGAACCCAAACGTCCGTTTTCACACTGTGTTTATTGTTACTCAGCCCCAGTGCTGTAAGCGGCAGGACCCTAATGGCTGTTCGGCCTGCGGGGGAAACTGTTTTCAAAAGCGTTCTAGTAAGTTACGGTACTGACAACGTCACTTGAACAGAAGAGAGTGGCTTGCCCTGTTACTATTAGCGATCAATCGACGTAGTCCACTGGCCGTCGGATCACAAGATGACCCTAATATGCCAGAGCAAGCACACAATTGGATCACGGATAGGGCAGTTTGTACGTAAGTCATGACATTTTTTATATGTGTGCGCGATAGGCGAAAATATTGTGGACGTAGACGTCATAACCTGGCTGTCAATTTAAAAAAAATTTGATATTTGCTTTCCTCTACTTTATCACCATATCAAAACTATGTCAGTGTTATTATCTTTTGCAATTAGTGGAGTATGGCAGATGTGTAGTATGGGTAACAACTAGAGAAGGTTGTTACTTTCCTGGGATAGCGTAAACTTACTGAGCTGCCTGCATAGTACAGCGCTTGCCGATTACTAAAATCAGACGATAAGAACCGGTGCGTACAAAGCGTAATACGTTAAGGCTATACGAAAATAGGAGAAAGATACAGAAAGATTTCATATCTAAATATAAATAAGATGGTTTCGATATCATTAATCTTCCTAACAAATAAGAATCAATCATTGTTAAAATTATGTGCATTTTTTTATTTTGTATGTCTATTCTAGTCATCTTTATTTGAGCGGGTATAAGCTGATAAATGCGAAAAAACAGCTATAGTTCGGTATCATTAGCAACAAAAAACTAACGAAAAGCACAACCGTTACCTCGTTTTGCTAACACGAATAAATCAATATTGTGTACGCGCTCTAATATGTATGTACATTACATGTATTACTTCAGGCGTCTGGTTCGCGATCATTAGGCTAGAAAAATATAAAGAGGATGTAGTACTGATTTATTATGAGTTACAATCCGATGTGAACTGCAATACCCTTTGAGCTACGAAGAGAGAACCTCTCCGATTATCTCTTTGTTTTTAACACTATGGAGTTGCAAAGGTAGACTGTTCCGCGGAAACTCTCTATGGAAACTTGCTAAGTATAGGGAAAGAGCCCAGCTTACCTAATCGCGTGTAGCAAATACGCACAGACCGCTGGACCGTGTCATAGGTTTATTGGTTGCAATATATTCAAAATAAGTGTATATGTAGTCAAGTCGTATGTGGGCGTTACGTCGATGAAGAATACCTAGAATAGTTAATAAAATACAGGTGCACCTGCTAGGCGATTCCGATACGTTTCCTGCCCAAGTACTAGGAAAACTGCAAAGTTTTTAGTTAAGGTATTCTAATATGCACCGATAATATTTTCGCATGTTGTAGCGGAATATTTCATAACAAAACGACAGAAATATGGGATCATCGAAACATTCGTTCAGAAGATATACCTTTTAGAGGGTACTCTATACGGGCGTTATCTGTGGAACGCAAGTAGCTGTTATCGTCTTGTGCTTTTTAAAGAAAGGATTAAATGGATTTCAAACAAGTGGATATCGTTGAGGCTTTATTTAACTAGTTAAAAAAGTACAGTTTATGAATATATGGTATTATATTAATATAAATGCTAAATATTTTTGATGGCTTGAGGCCAATTCTGCTACGCATGTTACTTGTTACATATTGGGCAATAAGACTGCTAATTAGAGCATTTAAAATAAAGAGGCGAGCTGTTTGCCTGTTCTCAACCGCTTAAATAGTGTTCCTTCTAAACCGCATGTTTTCTGAATAAATTAGGTGTGCTTTTGTTTTGATTAGCTATATAAAATTACTGTAACGACAAAACACATACTTAAAACTGATATAAAGGTCAGCGAATAGAAAATAAAGATTGTTTAGCAGGACGGTTTATACTTTTCTTGTAGATACATGTGTATGCAGCAGAGTTTTTCCAACATTCGTACCGGTGCAGTGAGGTATTTTGGCTGCACAAAACTGTGCCACAGCTAGTCGCCAACTGTAAACGGCAGGAACAACGAGGGTGTGCACACATCAGCTCTTACAAGTAACGGCGGCTGCATTAAATGACGGAACGAAGCCGCTATGAGGGTCGGCGCGATTAATTCGGCAGCTACTCTTTACCGGTCATTCAACCCGACTGAGTCAATTAAGTTCTGTTTGTGTGGATGTGTATACATTTGGGTATGCCTTGATTAGGAACGTTATATAGCAAAGACTTTAACTTGTCGAGATAGCATGATGATGTGCAGTTGCCTGTTTGCGGCTGGATAAAAGGCGATCTCCAACAAGGTCTCACCTACCTGACGAGCTTTAGCGGCTAGAGCGTCAAGGCATGATATGGCCACACATCTGTGTTGAGGCAGTAAGTGAATGTTAGGTGAAAAGGAATAAATGACGGCGTCCTCCATTTTTGACACGGACACTGGGTCAAGATACACTGCCACTAGATGGTAGCAGAAAGAGTTTTTAGGTTTATTTCCTCACCGTTTATAGCATGATCATTTTCGCATTAGTCTTGTCCTTGATGTAGATCGCGCTGGGGATTGTTGGATATAGATGGTGAATTGAGTTCACAGGGCACCCCAGTCAACTATTCATGCCGTCTACGCTACACAAGCATTCCGAGTATATTATGACGCATTCCTGCTTTCGCTGGCCTTTGTCGGAGGGAAAAATGAAACGAAAATGAATAAAAATGGAAGCCTGAATCCTTTTGTAGTGTTTGGATTTAGATAGCCCAGAAGAAGATTGACGCCACCAGTGCCTGATTTTAACCAAGTAGGCCGCCCTCTAGCGCAACGAAGTCTGATGAGGAAGCCCAATCGTTCACACTGCTAGGTGGTTTGTTCTAAAGGCGTCCGAGGGGTAGCCGTGTCAACGTCAGCGGTTCTTGATGGCGCGATTTCTTACGCAAACGACTGACGTCGCTACAGAATAAATTTAACAATTAATCTGCGGATATTCTCGCCATCCTAAAGTCTGCAGACTCCGCTTTTTCGTCAACCGTCATCGAGCCATCAGGCAGTAGCAAGTTTGACCGGAAAAGAGACAAACTCGTTAAAACTAAACAATTTCGTTCCCTTTAGCTGTAGATACTCCAGGAACGATCTACGTGATGGAAATCGACGAACCATGCCAACACAATAAGACTCGGTAGCGGCGTATCGATTTGCAGAAGGGCCTTCTATTTGCAGCCATGCCAAATAGGCGTCTTCGCTGCTTTGAAGCTCCTGTACGCCTTCATTTATTAGTTGTTAATTAAATGGCGATGCAACTACTAAAGGATACGATGCTTTGGTAGTCTGCATGTGCGAGTAATATTTGGTTTGACAAAATCGGTAGAAAGTGGAAAAGTGAAAGTGTGTGTTATTTACGTTTTAGGGAGGTTTAAGCTGCCAAGGAACGAACTACCGAGTATTTAAACTTTCCTGTTGGGTGTGCTTATCTTGCAGTCCATGTATTATCGCCAGAAAATTTGTCATATTCCTGAACGTCTAATACATACACGTGTATATCGGCTGCTCTTTAGCCGTGGGAACGGCGCCATATGGGTTTTCCTAAGTACATTTACCCGTCGACAAGTAACATTGATCACTTGCGACAATAGATGCAGAGGCTCCTACTTTTCCGCTATTTCATCCTAGAGTGCATCCAACAATTGTTACCCGATGTAACTGGAAGTATAGCGATTTACCGGCTTCATAAAGTTCAGCTAAACAATCTGGGGTCCTAGAGTGAATGCTCTTTTTCATTAGTAATGTTATTTTATTTTTGTAAGTTGAGTATTACGCTTTTACAACTATACACTATCGATAGGAGTTGTGAAGTGCATGTTGATGACTTATAAGCTTCGAATGAGCTGTTCTCCACTGATTAAATATACGACGTTACCATGTTTGCTTTTAAGGTGTTGCAAAATGTGGTTCCGTTTGACATCTTTTTTCCGCTCCGTACCGTTTTTAACCGATCCATCAGTAATGCTATTATGTTTGACATACACTTTGTCAGTCAGAAGTCCGGAAAATGCTTTCGTTTGCCACTTACCATCAGTTTAGAGTCCTCTGTCTTGCGAGATTCGATTATTCACCTTAATAAAAAAAAACATGTATAGCATTTCAAACTAGGCAAACGAGCTGTAATTGAGGAAATGAGGAAGAATTCTGAAAAACGTGTAAGCGGTATTGTTATAATAATAATAATTATTATTTTTAATATTATTGTGAATAATGATGATAATAATTGTGGGGTGACATATCGTTTGCTACTATTTTTCTGACAAGCTAAGCCTAGCCGTAACTGCAACCCCTTTAGCAAACCAAAGTGCGTAGAGTATTGCTTCACATAATTTGTTCTCACATGTATCTCACACGTTGTTTTTAGGGAATTCTTAGTACCGACCTTAAATACATTCCGTAGATATATTTATCCTGTTGTCTGCTTTTTGGATTGTTTCTCTGCAAACAAATTTTTAGTCTATTCAAAGCTATACAGCAGGAGCTAATATCATTCTGTATCCAGACACACCCGCATTTGCATATTAGCCTATCCAGCAATTCCATTAGTGAAGAACGTAGGGTTCTTAAAACCTTCGTCTTATCGGATAATGGCTGGATGTTGACCATGAATCGCATCAACAGGGTTGTGCCTATTAATGCTTGCCATTAGAGTTGCTACTTGTCACTTAATGACATGGAATCGCACAATGCGGCTGGAGAACGGTCGAACACTTGAGCAGTACCTGTGCAGCAATCGCAAGTATGCATATACAATGACCGGGGGGCTGCATGACGGAAATAGATGTAGAACGATAGATAATATCAGCCGGGCCGTCGTCCCTGTATTCTGCCTTTTATAAAGAGTAAGGAAGATAGAGTGGTAGGAGTAGAAGCAGAAACAATGGTGACATTAGTGAATTGCACCAATTCGCTTAAAACAGCTTTCCTGTTTAGCACAACAAGGCTAGTAGGGTTAGTGCGCAACTGAAGTTACACAGGATAGGATAATAACCTAATCGTGTAAAGCCCAGCTGCCAACGGGCCACGACCGTGAAGAACTGCTGGAGAAAACGAGGCAGTGACATGTCACATACATCTCGCTCATCGGCTACCACCTCAAATGTGCATCGTTTGCCAAGTGCCTATCACACTGAAGCTTTTCCCGACGCCCTTCCTACTTGGTCGACTTTATCGGAAAACCTTCATCAACATCACCTTCTCTAGAAGAGCAAGCTAGCCGTCAGGTCGGCCACCACCCAAAAGCAGCGACATCAATAAGTTCCTTGTTTCCTTCCAATCCGCCGATGCGTCAATGGAAATGGTAGCAGAAACAACCATGTACAGCCTTTGCCGCCCACAACTTCCCGCTTTTCCATCCCTCGTAAATATCGATACTTGGCGGTGTCTCCACGCTTTGCGCTGTCCGTGTCCCTCCATTATATCTCTTCAAACGCCTTAGTGCTGGAATCGAGACTAAAAGAGGAAGGCAGGCTCCAATGTTGTCGTCTTAGCTTTTGCTGTCCATCATCGGAAGCAACTCTGGCCAAAGACAAAGAAGAATGCACTCGCCAAGGACAATAGTGCGCTTGGACGACATAGTCTCTATTCACGCTCTCAAATCAACGCCAGGAACTAAGCTTCGCACGATAATCCTCCCCTTAGGCGAACGTATATTAGGGTGTTCCTAACAAGGAGATGATATCCTACTTACCTAAAGTAAGCTGAATGTAGCAGTAAGACGTCATTGTTTACTTATCGAACTTTTAGCTATGACGTAAGCCTTTTTAAGGATGCAGATCGAACCCACTGAGACGTGGAATCTTTTTCACTAATCTTTCTTACCGGTCGTTGGCCACTTGAACGTTCGTTTCCGTGACTTCGCGTTGTCTGTAGAAAAGCAAAATAAGGAGCATAAGACGGGTCCTGTTTTTGGTCAACTTTCTTGATGCGTCTCCTATCCTTTGTGTAGAACCAACTTTGTTGTGCACACGCTGTCTGGCACATTCCTAAAGTGATGACCGCTATATTTGACGAATACATGATATGACAGCAAGGTTGGGATTACCAAAACATTACCTAGCTATCTTTTGCTTACACTACTGGGTTCAATGTTATCGATTGATGGCATATAGATAAATATGAAAGAATCTGCACGTGTCTTACTCCGTTGTGATGCGTGCTTAAAAGCTAGCGTCATGGCATAAATGCGCCTATTTTGTTAGCTTTACCCAAAAATTTACATTTTAAGCCATATGTTAATGCTATTCTTTAGCGAAAAGGTTTTCGCTAAAACCTTTTCGCGAAGGTTTAAAGACCTTCGCGAAAAGAGATTTCCGATCTATCACTGACTATGACTTTCAACTTCAAATATGATAAAATCCCTATTCTGGGTCATTCAATAGATGTCTTTATGTTAACAAAAGTAAGCAGTTTAAGAGAATCAGAAATTTTTATAGCATTTTTTTCTTTCGCCTATTTAAATAATGGTAACGCACTTTGGCGAAAGCAGAACTTAATTACCAATTAGCCTTGGATCTTGTAATGACTGTCAACTTGATCAAATATAGATTTATTAAGCATAAAGAGACACGCAAGTCACAAATGGAATGATAATATGTATTTTGGTGTAAGCACGATAATAATTTGTTGTAAAATTTTAGATTTCCTTAAACGATACTTTTTGTAATTTTTTCGTCCTGGAAATTATAGCTTCCGGCGTTAAGGAGTTCTGCTTTTGTTATGACCTTTAAATCCCTCTTAAATGCTGTTCTGTACGGTATAAACATAATATGGACGCTTGATGTATACCCTAAACGAAGCAGCATCAGGTTTATATGTTACCGCCTGAGCAATGCGGACGAAATATGAATCGCTCACTAACACAAAGCCAGGAAATGTTCATTAACTTATTGATGTCAGAAAATGAGCCAATAATGGCAGAAGACTCTAATCTGCTGAATATTAATTGATTTCAAATCTTTTTAATCAGCCGTCACTACTGAGAATCAGTTTTTGTGAATTTCTGTTAAAGGTGTGGGCCCAACTAATTAGTAGATCATTCTGCATGTACGAACGACTTATCCTTTTTGATCTCGTGTTACCGGCTGATGCAGATTCGGCCGTGGACCTCAAGCGTAATTCAACCTTCCTCACCCTTTAACCACAGTGTTTTCATATTACATATTTAATTTCAGTGTTCTCCATTATTACACCCTATAAATATAATGTAAACTAAATCGCTATAGTCCTACGTTACTTGACCAGTACCCACCTGGTTACGAATCAAGGTTGAATTATTACAGGGGAGACTCTAACGCTATCGAAAGAACTATTTTACTTGTTGTTCAATTGGGCTTCTTTAAGTTCTGCAATGACTCCAATGATATATACGATTAATTTTCTCGTACCTTCGCTACCTGTTAGGGATTATTTATCTTTCTAAATAACAAAAATTCACAGCCATCATCTCCGGGATCAGATTGACCCTTTGCGCCATATTGTGACTGGCATCTCATCCCTATCCATAGCACAGTAGGAAAAAGCCACTAGGCGGGTTAAGATTACAAAGAAGCCTGGACTGCCTTTTTGCGAATCAAAAAAGTTTGCATAGAACCGACTACGAGGAAAGAATATTAGCATACAAAAACACATGGAAAACCTGTTAATACAAGAAGATCGCAGACTTATAATAAATTTTAATTATTCAGTGAAATTTTCGTCAGTGTTCGCCACTAGATAGGTGCATTCAGGCATTTAAGCACTGCCATTTTTCAAACAATTCGCATGTGTTACACAGAAGTTCATTATATGAAAAATTCAGCGCCGACTATTAAAATAAGGTTATACACGCGATGGTGTTAACTAATTTTCTACCGTAAACTGTGCATTACGCTGTTTATTCCGTTGTGTTCACTATTTTAGGCGTCTTAAATAGTGACACTGTTCTGTATTTTTTAGACAGTCGTGGTCACGTTTGTCCATAACAAGAGCTCCAAGGCTGAAGATAATAACTATCGTTCTTTGGCGCAGGAAATGATTGACGTGGTAATTGAAATATTTTTGTTAAAATTGCAAAACACTTTTTCCATCAAACATAGGAATGAAAGGCTTCAGTCAGCAAAATTAAATGTGGGTATCCCTTTACTGACTTATCTAACGAGCAACTTAGTTGCTCAGTAAAAGGAAGACTGGCGTAATTCATATGGCACGAGCCCCTTGTACGTCGTCAGCAACGCATCATACATACCAACTGTCGCATGCACCCGTAAACGGCTACCAGAGCTAGGTGTATCTCGCCCACTCCGTTACTAGCCCGTTTTCCGTACCGCACTCAACATAAAAATGCTTATGCCTTCTGCTCTACTATGAACTGTACTGCGTCGAACTTTCGTTACTAAACATTCGGTTAGAAGGTTCAAGATCGGTACTAGATTTAGCAGAACGTTTACGCTGAGTGTTTACCGTCAGTGCAAGCAGTTGTAGCGGCGAGCCATTTCATAATAGGCTGGCCCAAATGCTAGTCCGCGAGAACTGCTTAACTACTGCAGCTTCTAAAACCATTTCAATTTTATCTTCAAGACAGGAAGATAATGCGAGAAAGGCAGAGAGAGGGAAAGCAAGAAAGAAGCCGTGGCCTCGCTAAGGCATTTTGCCTACGCTACGGTACGCCAGCCTTACGTCGCTCTTATTCCTGCGAAGCTCTCTCTTGGGGAATAAATTCTAAACTGTACTGTAGTCCATCCACAAATTTGTATGATCGTTTGACATTTGCTTGAGATTAGGACAACGGCCACAAAGCAACTAAAAACCGTCAAGGGCATGCGGAAGTTAAAATAGGAGAGATGACAGAAGTCGCTATTAACTCTGCTTCGATATCAGATGGACGGAACGGAAGTGTGGGTTTCGTGATGACGTTGACACAAACTAGCCGTCATAGGCCAAACACGCAATACAAATTTACGTCATTGGCATTCCAATATTGGGTGAGGTCAGCAAAGGTAATGGGTACGAAGAGTTGCTTTCTCGTAGCTTTTTACGCTTGTCCGAGCAACGTGGAGCCATCAAACTCTAAATGTTCAAATTCTATTGCTTAGGTGTGTGCGTACGCTGTGTGTGAACATCAAGGCAGGGCCAATTTTCCTTAAACTCATTGAGCATAGAGCACTGGACCGATTATTATTAGGCCGATTTTGAGACCGCCTGCTCTGGGAGTGGATCAGAGTTAGTTTGAATGAGAGCATAGTTTAAACAACAAACTTGGCCTTGCTACTTTAGAGGCTGTTTCTGCAGCTCTGACGGCGGCCCAAGAGAGCAGTGAGTCATGTGCATATCACTTTCCAGGCGCAAGATGCACCAACTTCGAAGGATTCATTCCATACAACACTTCAATAACAGTATATATGGGGCACTGCATTACAGGCACACCACTTTCAGAGACACAATGGCACTGTATATGCCGCAGTGTCTATTCGCTGCTTGCCCACGAAGCTCACATGGGGCTGTTACGCCACTTTAAAACGAACAGAAAAGTAGGAGTGTGATGTGATCCAAGCAATGCTCAAGGAGCCTTCGCCGGTGCGCTTTTCACGGTTACCAAGAAGATAGTTGGAATAACTAGGGCTGCCAGAGCTCGTAAATGAGGCAATCGACCATTGGGTCTAGAGTTCATTCCATTAGATTCGCTGGAATAAACCCTAGAACCAACTCGAAAAATGTTGCTCCTACAGAGCAACATTTTTCGAATCGGGCTGGGCCATTATTAATTATATAAGCTAGTACGGAAATTATACTCTCATCATAGAAACTTGTTCTACTTATGAGCCTCAACTTTCCTTCTAGCATAGGCTGTTTACAGCTATATCTTTATCCCTAATAATCCTTAATCCCTGTCTGAGATTTAAAAGCATGAATAGTACAAGCATATCTGTTCTACGCGTGTGTGATCGAACACTGCCGTAGTGAGATATATGGGATGGTTGTATGACACGATGTATGGAGAAATTAAGGGCAACCACGCTATACACCGTCTCACTACTTTTTGCTAATGACATCAGCTCAACCACATTTATGGTCTTTGCAGAGCACGGGCGGCCAATAAAACGGATTAGAACGGCACTTCGCAACCCAACAACTTCGCACGTCTGAAAAATTAGGTTCTCAGCCTTTACCTACATACGCTTCGACATCCATCCAAACTCGTGCCCACCATGATGCGTCTGCACAAAACTAATGGATGATCACGATAGTATTAAGCAGTCGAGCTCGGTGGTTTGGTGCATTCA
>MNPL01006816.1:7670-41143 GCA_002081605.1 Tropilaelaps mercedesae | reverse complement strand
CTGAAGGAGACACGTAGGTGCACGGGTTCGATCCCCGCCGGTGCACATTTACATTTATATGGGGTCAGTATTACGAAGTAATGCAAAAACTGCTACCGTGGACGTTAAATGTTGGGTGGCGGTCAGCTTTAAAAAAAATAGGCGGCAGGGAGACAGTCAAAACTCCGTCGTGGGCTAGGTTCCTAAGCTTCGCCGGATGGGTTCAAAGAAAAACTTACCTTCCTGAAAACCATACTGGGAGGTGGAAAGACACTTCTTGTTGTTGATTTCATACGCCAGTTTTTTGTTTATGAAGTGCTCGTAGAGCTTGCCGAGTATATCAAGGAGGCAGATGAGCCTGGCCCCTTTGGATGACAGCTCCTCAAGTAGGGACATGAACAGCCTAGCCTTTTCCATACCTTAGAAAGCGTTCCCGAAACTAACGTTCCCGAAACAGTTCGTTAAACATTCTGGTCAAGATCTCCTCCCATCCCCACCTGGCTACCCTCTTGACCGCCTCCTCTGGTGTGTTAGGGCGTATGTATGTATACATACTGCCAACATACAGCATCTGGGCCAGATACCTTATCCGAGGTCAGCCTAATGCACGTCTGGGAGACCTCTTTCGCTTTAACTACAAAAATTTCTTTCTCTTCCGCTAGTTCTTTTAGTACCGTTTTAAAGAGTCTAAGAGGATATGTTGGAAAAAGGTGCCGCACTGTCTCCGCCAAACGTTCCAAAGAGACAGAGGTGCCCTTTTCCCTACCCTTCCCGCCATTATTCTGTAGGGAAAGCTCTAGACATATTTTCTAAGATTGTTCTAAAGGTTCTTGCATTTCCTATTATTATTGTTGCGTATAACTGCCAAAGAAATTCTTTCTTGCCTTATAATTCTTCCGTATAATATCTCCCCGTTCTCTACATGTAAAATCTTGCTCCATACTACTAGCCCTGCTGTGCCTAGTCAGCCTTCTCCTTGCGCCGGTGCATTCTTTTTTGGAAAGCTTGATATTTCCATTCCACCAATACATGGACTTCTTCAGATGCCTGGGAACCCCCTTCCTCCATGGGATTCGCTAGCACAGGCCTTCCTATTATTCCAACAAACTCTTCCGGAGCTATTACGCTCTCGTAAAAGGCACGATATTCGTCCTTCGTGAGATGCCTGTCTTTTCACCTTCCGACTTTTGTCTACTGAGACAGGCGGAGACTTCTTTTTTGAGGACCCTATCTGTCAATCTGGGTGAGCTTGCCTGGTTAACGGACGTTCCCACATACTGGTCTTCGCGAAGGGAAACTACAATTATTATACAAAAAATATATCATTCGGTGTTTAACATTTATCAGAGTGATTTGCGCTTTGTTTGCATTGTCTGTCTAATTCCAAAGAACAAAAGCTGGTTCTGGTATTGATCCTAGTGAATATGTAAAGTTAAGGGACGACTAACAATTTTTGTACGATGTGTTGATACCTTGGTGTCAGTCGGTTGCTGTTTATGTAATGACGGAATGCAACAATAGTCGAAAAAGACGGGTAGAACTGACACTCGAACAAATGGCCCTAACCACACCCAAGGTGAACGTCCATAGCTAAAACCTTTGATCAGCTCTTTAGGCTCTGCCCTGTTGTTTTAAGTGGGAACAAGATTTAACAGCTATGTTCGTATAAACAGTTGTAGCTAATCTCCGCGAGTATTGTCTTATTCATGTTGATGTGGTCACTTACTCCTTATTACGTTAATTAATTATGCGACTGATATTATATTAATAGTACACGAATGAGTAGGATGAATAATGAAATTGCCTCCCTTTAATAAATTATGAAAATAACTAGGGAGGAGCTAGTATCAGTTCGATTCAGAACTGATAGCTTGCGCTGCGTGAAGTGGATAAATCGTGGAACAGCAGAGCAGACATATCCTTCGCCAGATGGTATCTGTTCTTAGCGTTTTATCGCCAACTGGTGGCGAATTTTTCGTTGTACAAAATAAATCGATGCACTGGGTAACCGGCTGTATACATAGTACGCGTAAAGTGTGAATCTAAATCATATTTCTCCCGCACGAGGTAGATTCGATTTTTTGTGTCTTTAATGCTATTACACGAACTACTGCTCAGTGAGCGGTATAATCTAATTATATATATACGTGTAAGTTTTTCATAACATGTTAGGACTCTGCTTCATAACTAATTATAGTGTTTGGCATTAGATAAACTGTGTATGGAACTTAAAAGCGATCGGTGTCGATTTGCGTTCATTAAGAAAGAGATCGATATGTTTGTCAAATGGATGTGAGATTTAATTATCATAATAACAATTGAACGCTTTTGGCCTTTTTACAGCCAGTTGAGTTTGGCAAACGCCGTCTTAATTTCTATTAGATATACCAATTTCTCGTATGATAGTCCATAAATTCGCTTTTGTTTGGACTCGGTTTGCATTACTAGTTGAGACCACCAATAGTGGTCTACGTGATTATATCAACAACAGCTATAAGTTACAATTTAAAAGCAAATCATTTCGTGCATCGACTGGTGTTGCAATTAAGACTGGCTTGCAAGCACTTCATTTTCAGACAAATGCGTTAAACAGTAGCGAGTGGTTTCGTGACGTCGCAGCAAGCGCATTTTCAAGCTACAACACTTCATTTATTCCGTGTATAATCATGCACCCAGTAGCAGTAACAAAAAAAGAAGAAAACATGAGTATGCGCTAAGTAAACAAGCATGCGTGGTTGATTATCGACACGCACTTTCCTCGTTGCACCTCCTTTTTTCGACGACGACTTCCAAAAGTACGGCAGGATTCCTTCTTGGCACTAAAAGTTTTTTAGTATTCTTCCGATAGCAATAACACGACTAAAATTCTTCAGAAGCATGTTGGTCAAGAAAAAGAACTACAACGGTTTTAGTGAGGGAAAAAGCGAACCTTCTTGTTTTCTTCTAAGGCATTCCGAATATTGTTTAAAATATTGTTGTACATTTCGCTTCAGTTATAGCCTTATCACGTCGATTAATCTAGAGCTTAGCGAGGTCTCTTTTACCGCCTAGAAAACTCATCATCTGCTTGAGCGAAAAAATTTTCCGTTAGTGTAAGTTCTACTGCCTTCTTGTCTGCGAGAAAGTTCTTGTAAACTGTCTGCGAAGGAATACAAAAATAATAAATCGAATCGATCGCAACTCTATTCGCTCATCTATGTCCTGTTAGTAATGAAGCTAAGTGAATTTCAGTGCTTCCGGGCCAATCAAGCTTTAACAACAAATTAAACTTATGCTTTTGGTTAAGGTTAACGGTGTGCACCTTTTCTACAACCGTTTACATTTTCTACCAGCCTTATTTTGGAGTAACACATCTTAAAATGCGATTACGTTTCAGATAAACATTGTATCTTACCTCTTCTAGTTGTTTTCACTGCGTCGTGTATTTCATGTGCCCATAATTTGGAGAAAGCTTTTTCTTGCCAGCAGTGTCGACTCACCAATGCACCTAGTCACGTTATGGTGATGGCTGAAAATGGTGAATAACCTTCTTGCGTCTCCCTTCGCATCGAACGCCTGTGACAGTCCTAGCCTTATCTGGCACCACCTTTAGTGCTCCTTTCGAACATTCCATATTGTGGCAACGGAGGAGAATATGGAACAGAGGTACGTGCATGAACGCTCGTGTGGTATTTCAAGTTAGTTAAGTGTAGCAAATACTAATCTCTTCCGCTGGCTTCTCTCTCCCTGCGGGCTTGTTGTGCTCTGGGTGTATGCCAAAGAGTGCGTGAGCGTGGATCCTCGTATATATACTTATATGAGTTAATATATAGTTGCGGTTGAAGAAATAAGGAATTGACCAGATGGTGCTTTCCATCGATTAACAACATGTGTATATATTTATACAAATAAAAAAGAAATAGAAACCATTTGCTAGGGCATAAACCGTGGTGCAGAGTCACTGCACAAAAACTGGTAGCATGTCTCTGTTTAGTCATGCACAAATATTGTATTTTGCGGAAAAATTGGCGCGGCAGTGTTACGTAACCGGTGAGCCTACCGAGAATGCACGCCCTTGCCACTGGAAAAATCTGTTGCAGTCGACAGCTTGTAAACGCTGTTCTAAAAATGTTCGCTATTTTCGGCTAGGTAGGAATAACCGATGTAGAAGACTGAGTCCGTATGACCAGGGTCTGTCGTAGCAGTACATGAGAGGTCAACGTCTATGTTCAATGTTTCCCTTCTAAACGTCTTATATTTAAGTCGGACGAGGAAGCGTAGCTCTAACAAACTATCCATTTATCAATATGCGAACTATTTGTCGCCTCTCTCAAATGAAACTTACGCTTTGGAATGGAGGCCGTTGTAGCGAATGCTTCAAATATTTTGTATAACAAAATACTAAGAATGTAAAAATAAATATGACTATTATATCTGTTGATTTGTCTCATGTGAGGCCGCGAAGGAGATGTTGTAAATAAAACATCCAAGTATCCGATTAATAAAATTGGACTTTCATCATCTGCTGTATTCAGAAATATTTATTAAATGACGGCAGGTGAAAAACCGCCTATAAAATTAGAGAAAGTAGGTTGACACAGGCTGACGGAGATAATCAAAATTAATACCAAGTTTATAATACAGATCGCATCAAGTGTAATTGATATCAAGTTTGTCTATAATTATCGCGCTGAAAGACACTTTACTAATGCAATGCCGCCGCTCTGTCGGCGGCTTGCTGTTAGGACTTTTTCGGTTTAGCCTCCAACTTAGTTCACTCTTTTCTTCCGTTATGTAAACTTAATTCTTATTACTTTAACATTAAGTTTATAGGCGGTTTTACTTGTCTGGTACATTTATTGCTATTTTTATCTACCGTTGTTTTGAGCTGGCGTTTTCAGCTGTCCTGGCGTGTTGACCATCCGCACCGGTCCAGGAAAAACTAGCACTCTATGGGTTGTAGCATTCGACAAAATAAGTAGAAAGAACGGCCCGAATGGGTCGGTGTTTGAGAGGAACCCCCAAGTCGAACTTACTGACCGCCTCTTCGATTGTCTAGATTGTGAAGGAAGGCCGACCACTGGCTTAGTTAAGAAGAGCAGGACGGGTTAATAACGCTTGATTTTCCCGGGTGAAGCAAAGCTGTGTTTCGAAAGCGCGTTTATTCTAGGACTAGCTGTGTCCCTTTTTTGAACCCTTTGTTGTTTCAGGGGAAATATGTAGATAATAATGAGTACCATCCAGTTTTAGGGGCCGCAGTTTTCTCGGAAAGTAGTTAGTTGCTTTTGATGGATGGCCGCTTGGCTCTTTGTTAGCAAAAGTAGTTAGGTAAGAGTAGGATGGAGAATACAGTAGGGTAGTTTTTTTTTCTCTAAACGTTTCGTAGAGAAGGAATGGAGAGCAAACAATTAGATGATAGCAGCGGAGTTCTATAGAAGTTAATGTTAGTCTTAACAACTGTTGCTGTAAAAACGGCTTACATTGTATTTTTTAAAAACGCAAGCTCGGCTCGTCCTTCTGCCAACAACACGAGCAAAGCCCTCACTGGTGCTGGACGCTGGCCTAGTTGCCAGGCACAATTTTGTCCTTTTTTGGAGACATATTCCTACACTTTGCCTTATGTGAGTCGATGGCCCGACCTCCATACATTGGGCTATTCTTAAAGGCAAAAAGAGGAAGAGATTTTTTCGTCGTTCAAGACTGCGTGAGGCCTGATTTGATGACGAACACAAACAAGATGCGTGTTTATCTCTTACAGAGAGCGACATGCGGAAAGCTCAACGACCAGACTGGGGACGGGGAGCAAAGTGGCTACGCGCGGGCTTCAATCGAATGCCTTCTATCCGGTGGAGAGTTGTTCACACATGCACACGTAGAGGTACACACAATGAATGAGTGAATGATGCGGTAGTCGTAGACAGCGCAAAGTCCATTGAACACAGTATGGTTTAAGAATATGCTTGTTTGTTATGTGTTTTTCTAAAATCCGACTTTTTCTCATATGCTTATGAAACAATAGCTACGACGACTCTATATTGAATAGAACATACACGCGTAGAACATGTAGAGCATTAATCAATTCTCAAATAAATCTGTTCATATACATCACCTGGTACACATGCACATACGGATAAAACTACACTACTACTTTACCCCATAAAGATCGACAAAGGCGTATTCCTTTCGAAAAGCATACTTCTTGAATGTCATGTTAGATACATCCCTAGTCTTCCTCTGCCATTCACTGCTGTGCAGTATTGTAGGAGAGTAATCATTAGTAGGCAATCAAGCTCAAGAGATTGCTAACATCCGCTGACGAGCATTTGGCTAGATATTCCCGCCACAGCATCTATACAACACACCTTTAGGATGCACAAAGACGCTTTGTGGAAAGGCGTCGCTTTCTACAAGTGCTTGCTGGTATACACATCCATGAGCACACGGTTCACTACCGCCTGCCCCATCGCTTCTGTCAGCACGAAGTAGACAGGACTTGCGAGTGCGCAAGCCAAAAGAATGACGTTGATTTATGGAGCACTCCTCCTCTCACGCTTCCAACCGTTTTCGTCTGTAAATAACGCTCGTGTAGTTCGTCCGCTTATGCCACTTCCTTGTTCATGTGCGCTTCGATCGGCCCCATTTCCCTTAACCTATAACAACCCTCCGTATAAATCCACAACATGTGTATCACATACCGTGTATTTCGAAAAAATGGAGGACTTTTCGCACGCATCTACATAAAGATTCACGTTACATTTTGTACAGCACCAAGAGTGATCAGAATGGCCCGCTGTCAAGCTGCCATATCAATAGGGTTAGAATCCTCTTTTAATGGTTTTTGTTGGGATTCATACTATGGCAGCTACACTAACGTTGTACTTCGATACGCCTTGGTAAGATTTTGCTTTGTATTTTTCTATGTATCCTGACATTGATCAAAGCTGTTCGGGCCATCCAGGAGCAATGCATGTTTTTCCTAGTTAGTCGGAAGGAGTTTCGGGTGTAACAAGACTTCAACCGCTTACAGGTTTTGCCTTGCCCTGTTTTAATCCCTGGTCCGTTACCCGATATTGAGCCATCCTTGTGGCTTATAAAATCCGGTCTTAAGTGACTCCATGGTTTGTTTTGCCCTTGTAATCCCCTCAAGCCATTTACTTCCCTCGCCCCAAAAGTTCCAGGAAACCATTATCTTTTTGAAGACCACTCTTAAAGGCAGGCGCGCAAGCGCCCCATCCCCTGCCTTCCTTAGCCCTGATGCGAAGTATCGGAAGAAGCGAAGGACCGGTGTGTGGTCAATGTTGTCAACAACACCCTCTGAACAGTGTGGGCAGGCGCTTCTACCATTCGCCAAGGTCTGGGATCAACTTTTTCGTCCAGGAATTCTGTCTAGGTTGGACCCTCTGCCATTAATCCTTCCATTGGTTCAGGGTTGCCCTTCTGGCAGCCCGTAGGTCGTAAGGTAGAACACATCTGTTTTGTCCGGCGCGGACTTCCAGTTCGCTGTCCCTCATCCACTTGGCCACGATAGACTAAACTTCGTTGGCCTTAACCCGTAAGGTCTTTTCGCCGGGTGTCGTGACTAGCAGAGTTAAATCGTCTGCGTAAGCAACTGGACGTTCCAATCATTTGTTGCCACCTGTTAGAAGGGACCGTTGACTAACTTACGACGAGATGACAATCCTACCTAGATTTCCTTTTCCTTAAGTGCGAGCATGATCACCCTTCATGTAATAGGATTAAAGCCATTTCTAACATCTAACAGAATAATAGCGACCAAACGCCTAGTCTTAAGCGATTTCGTTATTTCCCCGCCACTAAACCTAAGCCTTTCCGGATGGGCTCAAGGAAAAATTTACCTTTCTCAAAACCATACTGGGAGTTGAAGACACTCCTTGTTGTTGACTTCCTACCTCAGTCTTTTGTTTATGATGTGTTCGTAGAGCTTGCCGAGTATATTAAGGAGGCATATGGGCCTGGCCCCTTTGAAAGATAGCTCCTCAAGCTTAGAGATATGATTAGACTAGCCCTTTTCTATGCCTTAGAAAACTAACCTTTCCGAAGCAGTTCGTTAAACATCCTGGCAAGGGTCTCCTCGCGTCTCCGCCTGGCTACCCTCTTGACCGCCTCTGCTGGTATGTTAGGGCGAATATATGTATACATACTGCCAACGTACAGGATCTGGGTCGGATGCCTTATCCAAGGTTAATCCGGTGCACGCCTGGAGGACCTCTCCCGCTTTAAGTACAAAAAAATTTTCTTTTCTTCCCCTAGCTCTTTTAGTACCGTCATAACAAGTCTAAGAGTATGTGTTGGGAAAAGGTCCCGCACTATCTGCGCCAAACGTTCCCAGGAGACAGGGGCGCCCTTTTCCTTACCCTTCCCGCCACTATTCTGTAAGAAAGCTCCAGACATCCCTTCTAACATTGTTCTAAAGGTTCTTCCATTTTCTATTCTTACTGTTGCGTGTAACTGCCAAAGAAACTCTTTCTTGGCCTTATACTTCTTCCGTATAATTTCTCCCCGTTCCCTACATGTAAAATCTTGCTCCATACTACTAGCCCTGTTGTGCCTAGTCAGCCTTTTCCTTGCGCCGATGCATTCATTTCTGGCAAGCTTGATATTTTCATTCCACCAATACATGGACTTCTTCAGATGCCTGGGAACCCCCTTCCTCCATGGGATTTTCTAGCACAGGCCTTCCTGTTATTCCAACAAACTCTTCCCGGTCTATTATGTCCTCGTAAAGGGCACGGTTTTTGTCTTCCATGAGATGCCTCTTTTTTTCGCCCTCTGACTTTGATTTACTGAGACAGGCGGGAACTTCTTCCTTGACGACCCTATATATCAATCTGGGTAAGCTTGCCTGGTCAACGAACGTTTCCGCATCCTGGTCTTCGCAAAGGGAAACAGCAACATACCGATGATCGTTGAGCGATTCCATATCCAGTACCTTTTACCCAATCGCCTAGTTCATCGAGTCTCGGCTCACCATGATGAGCTCCAGCTAGGCCGTCCTGCATCCTTGTTCAAGTGTTGGGCGTTCTGCCTTATTGATGACTAAGAGGTCCTTGGCTGTAACCCATTCCTCTATAGCCTTACCTCTATAAGTTTGGCGTGTTCTACCCCTGGCACCTTTGGCGTGTTCCTGCATTAAGCGCAATAAAGTCCCCTAATAATAACTCTCCTTCCGACCTTCTGAGTTCTAATATCTCCTTCTAGCCCCTCTAAAAATTGTGCTGTCCTCCTGTGCTCTAGGCGGAAAGAGCAACGGTAAAAAGTGACTCCCTTTCTAATTACATCCAAGAGCAATCTTGGCCCGATCACAGCGGAAACATTTTCGCGCGCAATGCTCCGGTACGGGACCCGTGTCGGCCCTGTGTCCAATCTCATTGCATCTGAAGCAAATAATCGACGTGACTCACTCCTTAACATTATCTCACCACGAAAGCAGCTTTATTGTTTTACGGCTGAGTAAAGCTTGTGCCACCGCCCGCATGGTGTTGACCAACACAAACCAGGTGTCCGACTGCGCGATCTTGAGCTCTGATACTTCCATGGAAGTGACATGTCCCCCAACCTGCTCAGTAATATATTGGCTTATCTCTCCCACTGAGCCATGGGCCTATCCCCCACATGACTGACTTTTCTATTATCGTATTTATGGTCCAGGATGATAGATTCACCATTTTTAAGAGATCCATGGGCCCTCTGGTCGCTCAAGGATCTAAGTCTCCCCTTAAGTTCATTTATTTAATTCTCCATTCATTTAATCCTCTTACCTTATTTCGAGTAAACGCCTTGAGATCCTCCCTCATCCTTTTGGCCATGAGCCATTACCCATGACCAATGGCCTTTCTTGCATCCCTTTGTCTCTCAGTCGAAGTCCAGTAAGCAGGTCCTCTGTGTTAGCGAGCTAACTGTTCAAGATATCTCTCTCACTTTCCAGTCCGATCTTTACCTGGTGCAATTGGGCTACTTCCAGGCGCATGTGGCGCTGGTCATTTTTCTCTTCTTTCACGCTTTTCGCAACATCGCACGTTGTTGCCTCCAAACGGCCTGTAATCTCTGCCAATTTCTTGATATCTTTAGGGGTGTTCTGCATCATAGCATTTTCCTGCAATTCCGCCACTACTGTTTTCAGTTAGCAGGCCAGGTCCCCGTCTTGTTCGCCGCCCATGTCAGCCTTTCCCGATAGATCTCTTTTTCAGAGATCTTACTTCTGGAGTACCGGACACTTCCCTTTTATTCATCGTCCTGTTTGTAGCCGTCTCGATAGATCCCACTCCAACAGAAAAAGATCGTTCAAAAGTAGTACCCCTCGTCTCCCCCGCTGACATGTCACCGACAGTCTCAGGTGATGTCAGTCGCCTGTTGACAGTCAGTCATGTGATGGCTGATGTCAGATCTGCCTCGTCATCCACACTTCGCTCCTCCATTATTTACATCTCTGAATGTTTTCCCGTTCTGTTTGTCCATGCCCTCCGCTTCCCCTGAGTAAAGTCCCGAACAAGCTGTGGCTGTCCGAAGTGAAACTAGCTGTCCCGATTTTCCTCTCTTCTTCCCTAGCGACTGAATGCGCCTCGTCCGTGTCCCCCCTGTCCTTACCGAAAGACGACCGCTCCTTTCCGCAGGCATGCGCTCCACCGGCATGCCTGCACTCTAGGACGCTCTTTTATTTGAAAAACACGTGGTCGTAGTGTTATTTAAACGTCTTCCTTAACCTTCATCTCCCCGACATCGCTGTAAAAAATATAGGCCGAACAATATTTTTTAATATCTTCTTGTGTTAAGCTGTGTTAAGTCTTCCAAAAGATCCTCTTTCTTACATGCCGACCAAATTCTACTTTGCTATCGCACCTCTACGTGTGGTAAAGTTTGCAAGTGTACGAGTTCCCTGGCGCGGTCGGAGAGCAAGCGTCAGTGGTATATACACAAAGAAGGATCCAATATGCTTTGTGGCTGCTTTTCTCTTAGCTGATATCCCTATTTTTCCTTCCCCCCTGCCCACAAAAAGCTCAGTATTTCCACACAAAGATAGCACAACCGCTAGAAAGTGATGTCGATGGAAACGCCAAGCGCCCAGCTACCCCCCTCGTTGTCAGTAGCGCTGTTTGAGTGGCAAAAAACAGTACCGCAGAAGCTTACTTTCTCCCTGACTACCGCAGAGAACGGACGAGAACGATGCCTGCTCTGCGTGGTTGGATTATCCTGTGCGGGGTAAGGGAAGTCACCAGCAACCAGAAGCTTAGTACTAACCTTATAGGGAAAACCGAAATTTTTGCACAAAGGTGCCACTTGACGGACGTTCATCCGCACTTGACGAAATCCAAGCAACAACTAGTAAATTTTAACTTGAAATTTGTCTTATTTAAGAATATAAGAATTGGCCCGTGATTCAAATGGACCTCAACTAATAACGGAGCTTCATCTTACTTTCTCAACATACATCAACAGTGCTCATCCTACTTTAGAACATTGGCCCGTGATTGAAATACCTTGGTAGATCTGACGTGAACTTCCGTAAATTCGTAAATGCCGTTCGATCAAAGATAACAAATTTAACAGAAAGGGTTGTAGAAGCCTAAGGTTGTATACGTCGCAGGTTAGCGAACTAATCCAGCCGGATTAACATGACCTTAAAAACCTAGTTGCTGTTCGACGTTGACTGGTACTACATAAAGTATAGGTAGCACTAAATGAAGGCGTATTTGTCAAATACGTTACATATATTCATATGTACACCAATAGTATTATTTAGGTCTAATACTATATTTAGAAGACGAAAGGCATGCGACTTTTTACGGATAGGTATTTTTCACTTTTTCACCTCTAGCCATTCTAAGGGTAATTACAGTTTGTCCGCTGTGCAATTTGTTTATTCTTATTATAAAAAATGCTTTTTAAAGGGCTGTAGACGTGAAAAGTGAAAATGTATGAAAAAAGCTCCTTCGAATGTATCATTTGTATTCGCCTTCTGCATCCTCCGTGAAACTGACCGTACTACTAGACGCTGTATGTATGTTTGTTTCAAGCTCTTATGTAACAGTCGTGGCAATTTCACCGATTTAATTAACCACAGCTGAAAAGCGGGTAGATCGCTGCTCCCATGCTATAAGCAGCAGCGCGCCTGTATCATCGGTATTCTCCTTTATATTAAAAGCATCAACTTTTCAGGAAATATCAGATGCCATCAAAATGACAGAATTGAAAAATGTTCTTAAGACACTGCTATAGTCTTTTGCTGACGACCACGGTTTTTACTGTTACAGCGAATCAGTTTTTTCATTTGCAAGATCTTTCTTTAGCCATCGCCAAAAAGCGCATCACACCCTGATATTTGCTTTCCAGTCAAGAATTAGAAACCTCTTAATATTGTCTAGAGCTTCTTTGCCTCTGTACCGATGCGCGGTCATATTCTAAAAATAATAAAGCCACATTTTCTAAAGACATTGAATGCGGCAAAACGAAGCCCCTAGGCGTCTTAATTACACGGCCTCTATGACTTGATCTTTAAAAGCATTTTTTCAAAGGTACCCTGAAACTGCCTGTCTGCATAAACGGTGATTGCTAGGGGCCTGGCTTTATCTTTTACTCTGATGTGTACAATTATCAAATTCGAAGAACGAAAACCTTCTGCTCGTTGTCTTTTACTGTGTACACGTTCTGAATGCAGCGAATTTCGTAGTATATACTTAGAAACGTTTGTGTTTACTATTTTAAAAAGTCATTATTGTCAAACTTGTCAAATAAGGTCTGCTAACGACCCGGTGGCCAGCTTAGTGAAGAAAGTGTGCCCTTATAACGAGAGCAGTCTTTGAACCCGAACTCGTCGCTTGTAGAACTTGTAGGACGTAATTCAAGTATGTGCTCGAGCACTTTGCTAAAAAGCTACTTTTACTGCGTCTAAGGAAACACTCACTAAAGAAGGCCTCAGAGATCCCAAAAATGTCACAGTTCCCCCTTAAGTATGAATAATCATGAAAATCTCCTCGAGTTGGTTTTCTCGAAGTCCTACACGCGTTCATGACTCAGTAGGAATACTACTGTTATAACATACACATAAAAAAGACGTCATAGTGAATCGTTTCTCACTAGCAATTTTGTTGGATCATATGTCACATAGCAACACTGCTGAACGTGGCACCGCCAAAACTCTCACGCTACGTTTTTGTTGAAGTAAGCTACAAGTATGCTATTCCAAACAGTATAATAATCGAGCTCTCGTTCCGCACGGGTGTTAGGTTTAGGGTTGCGTACTTAGTAACACGACAAAGCTTGAAACAGTAAATCCACTCCATTTGTTGTAGTGAGTGTTTCTCTTGCCTTTCCTTTTGAGGATTATAGAGCGCTGCTCGTGCTATCCGCTTACGTCTGAAGAGCAACAGGAAGTCCCGTGTTAACGGTGGACCTAGAATGATGCACATCTTTCACCCTATATATTTATGTGTAGTTGAAGTATATATACATGCAATCGATCGGACAAACGGTGTCAATAAAAATGGTTACTACGTACAAAAACCGGACAAAAGTACAAATTAAGTTGAATGTGAGGCCTGTTCTACAAATTGAAAGGAACACTGCGGGGCAAACCTATTAATTAATCAATGAGGCAACTAGCAGCCAACAAGCTATACCGCAATCAGAAACGAAATATATTATTACTTTTTGACAGCGCTACAAAAGTCTAGACACGGCGACGGTTTTTGTTTCAATGGAGAATTACGGCTGTACGCGCCACATAAACGATATAAGGCTCTGCTCCGTCATTAACGATCTATATTAATATAATTGATAATTCTATGGAATCTGCGTTGGTCAAGTCGTGTAAGAGTTCTGCATGCATTCCACATGTCCGATATGAAATGTGGTCGACTGGCCGGAAACTACTGCATGATGAAAATAGTAAGAATAAGTAGCTAGAAAAGACGAATGAAAAACAACATTGTCCTCCTGAATTAACGTATTGAATCTGTCTCAATGGAGTACTTCACTAGGTCAATGGGCAGCAAAGGCATTAAAAAATGGGATAGATGGGATAGTATCGGTTTTGCAGAAGAGCTTTCTGAGCAGGACGGTCAGCTGCCTATGGTTCCGACAGCCAACACAGCGCGCGTTTTTATAATAGATTAACGCAAGTGTAGCGGTAACTTCAATCGAATTGTGTGATTTGACAGTCCATTCGGTGTCATCATAATGACCACCACAATTACCACTGTCGTCGCACTATGGATAAGACTCGATGGCCACCACTCATAGGTAGTTTCACTGTTGATGCTGTTTTGATCTGTCGTGTGCCCTGTCCTTACAAAGCCTCGAAGCATTTGCTGATAGAACGACACTACTTGCTTACTTGATGTCGTTCAAACAGGCTGGGTATTACGTTCCAATGGCATATCCCTAAGGTCATATCCATAGACAAGGGGAGAGTAGAATAATGTCAATAGAAGAGATTCTTCCTCTGCTTTCAGCAAAATAAGGCCCTATCCTACTGACCAAGCAAGCGCCTAGACTCAATAAGATTACCACTTTCTTCATTGTAGCTGTCCGGCAAATTTTATGCGTCTGACCTGTTGTTCTATGTCGCACTCTAATATCTATTTTTCGACAGGATTTCAGGGAATATAAGCGATGATAGGTCGGTTTGAATGCAAGGAATGGAGTCAAAGCCCAGTAAAGACGGGTTCTTCTTTCAAGCTTGAAAAAAATGTATATTGCACCGGACGGAAATCGTGGTTAAGGCTAAATAAGTCGGTAAAGAAGCAAGGTGAATTCAATTAAACTACAATTATGAGATCGTATTAAATACGTGATCTCTCTCTTAATGGCTAAATATGGTGAATTAGAGTTACAGATCTGCAAATATCAGTTTTAATTTTGGTCCCGAACATATAGTGCGGGATTTTGGAACCTGAGAGCTTAAACGTCATAAACCTTTTCCTGCTGTAGAATACAAAATACATGAAAAGTTTGTCCTGCTACCATACAAGGTTACTCATATTTCTTGTTCTCTTTCATGAGCCATCTGAGAATTTACATATCCGCATGCAAGTCCTAGAAAATACTCAATAAGTTATTGCACTTTTTGGCATCCATAGCCAACTCGGCTTGTATTTAGGTATACGCTATCGTCTGGTGAGTTTGGCATATTAATCTTTATCAAGTTGGGCCTGAAGACAGAAGATCGGGCACTTTGTAGATATTAATAGGGGGTGCGTCGGCGAGAGATTTAGTGCGGCAGCTGAGTGCCATATGGTGTAGTCGCTGTAAAGGTCCTACACTTCGGGCGTTTTCGTGACTTACCAAGGCGAGTTAAGCACAGCATAGACGGTAATCTCTCACACACCTACGCTGAACTGCCTCGACACGATGCTTCCATGCACAATATATTACTTACAAATAACTCGAGATGATACACAGGTCCACGTGCGTTTTTTTATACGAAGAAATCTATACTCAGGGTTTGACGGCCTTGATGAGTCGTATGAAGATAAACCATCGAGAAGTTGTTGCAAGCAGGTTTACGGACGAGGACCAGTCCATTTAAATTGCGAGTCTAATGCGCTATTGTCAGAGTAAGGAACAACTATGACAACCGGCCTGAGATTGCACAATGTTTGGTGTCTACGGCATATCTTACTAATTATATGTCGATGATGGTAAATAAAAATGGTAAAATTGGCTAGAATTAGCTCGCAAATGGATTCTCGCACTTGCAAAGACAGTCAGATGGCACGGCTAAGGATAGCGATTCAGAGACACGGCACAATCATATAGATCCCTTTCAGAATAGTCAACAGATTTTGAGTCGTATAATTACTAAAACGCTAAATAACACCTTTTTTTTCTAAAGTTTCATTTTTGAAACTGTATTGGAGCTTTCTGTACGATCATCGCGGTCCATTCTACCGAACAACTTCCCGCGTGCATGTAAATAACACAGGTCCTATATGTTAATCGATAGAAACCATTTTGTCGTTATCTTCTGACCTCTCTATCTATCGATATTCATGGGCGCACACCCAACGTGTATGTCTTGCGAAGACTGACTCATCCATTTACGAAGAACTTGCGCTAACCAACACAGTAACATGGAGATGTCATTTTATGTACTGGGTTCGTGTCGAACGGTTGCTTACCTCGTTTAAGTGGTTCTTTTCTGCCGCAAGTAACTGTTACTCTTAACCAAACCAACCACTGCTAACGGCTACTTCCGTGCCTTCAATACTTAAAATGTTATAAAAGCATGGGAGGACACCTCCAGATTGCTTTACCTAGCCCTTAGTGGTAACCCGTCTCTAGCTAGCTTGTACGCCCAATGGCTTCACGAAAAATTAGTCCTCCTACCTGAAGACAAATAACAGTTCCCGCGTTGACGCAGCAAGATTACAATCCGCCAGTCGGCCTTCGCGGTTAAAGAACAACGACTCGAGCGGGGAGCGCCACAGCGACGCGACAGGAGTTCTAACACTAGAATCCGCGAAGCGAAACTTGTTGGCCACAATGCTGTCACCCCCTACCGGACGCGTCGTAGATTAAAGGAACGGTCATCAGGCGGGCGAGAGAGAGCGCGGCAGGAAACCGAACGGTTAACTGGTGATGGGAAACAGAGGCCATAGTTACGGAACCCCTCGCCCACGCTGAGGTTCGTCGGCATAAGCGAAGCCAGAATCGCCCTTTGTCCCACAGCGCTGTTTTGACACCTAACATTGACAAGGGACACCGCATGATTACGGGTTAACTTTCTTACAACGCTGGATGGACGCAACCAGACGTTGCACTGTCGTGTTTTGTGTGCTTTGTTAGGTCGAAGACAACGACCGTAGCAAAAATAGCAGCTATGTAGTACATGACAGTGAGGCTTTAAACGGGACTAGTAGACAATGGAGACTGGATCGCGAAAACGAACAAGTTTACGAGCACAGCACACTATAAGCAGAACATAAGGACACATGACAGTCTGCCCCAGTAGAGCTGGGCAAACCGACAACTTCGTGTCACAAAACTGTAGCGTCTTTTAATAGGAAATGGTCAAAAACCGACACATACAAACCGCCTGATGCGTAATAGTAGGATGCAATCGCAGTTTCAAATTAAAGCAGACCGCGGAGAATAAAGACTACGGCAGAGTGAACACTTGTTGCTGCCAAAAATTTAGCAAGGGTCGGAGCGCACCCGAGCAGACCCCCACACACATATTTGGAGTTACTTCAATTCACCGCAATATTTGGCTGTCGTTGTTCTTTGCAATGGTTAGCTTTGTTGTAGTCTATACGATGCTTTTTGTTGTCTGCTCTAGGTTACGCTTCTTTTTTCAAATTGAATTTACAATTACAAATAATTTTTTCGTATATCGTCCAAGTTGTCTTTTTATCCATACAAGAGAGAAACGCGTGGAATTTGAAAAACAATTTGTAGTACATACACGTGATACACGCCAAGCTATACCGATAACGTCGTCTTGCTTATTGCGTCCTGAAACAATGCGCAAATCGGTAACTTTTTGCTAATGAAACTGAATGTAAGAATAGCTACTGTATATGCATACCATTTATGGTAGAAATCAAAACTAATGATTGTCAGGAAACGTTAATCTTTCTACATTTTTTTCCAGAGTTATACCCCACGTGAAACACGTGCTCAGAGGGGAAATGTATCCGCTAGTTATGTAGCTCCGGCGAGATAATTTTTTAATCACTATCGACATATTATTAACCATGGATCGCCTATCCTATCGAATATGAAAAACCGGAAACTTTTGTACCAAACCCGTATAACATATCACCAGTGTATATTCGGCTATTATTAAAAATGCTTTATTTTCTAATATACTTTTCTTTTTCCAAATTCAATACTAATACGCCTTCACTAGCTCTAAACACCCTATCAGCAGAGGCATTTCCAGCTAGTTTGTTTACGTATGTCTCACGTTGGGCTAAACCTATCCGGCGGCAGGCGGTAACGACTGCCCGTAAAGGAAATCGTTGAATATGCGACACTTATTGCCAAACTATTTCCGTTTTATCGAACGGTTGGATACGAATTTTGTGCCGATGTTCGATTGAAGCGGGCTCTAGAAAAATTTATTGCGGAGAGAGGAGACGAAAGCGATCTCCGGAAGCCACTCGGCGCTTCGGTTTCTTCACGGCCTTCGGTGACAACTTTCACGTCTTGTTCTACAATAGAATGCTTGGTTCCTGTGATACCTGGATGATTATTGCGGGTTCGTCTGCGATCCAAAGTAATGTCCAGATGAAATCAAGTGCGTAGGTGTTGTGCGCTGTACATGTGCCAAAAGAGGTTTTAATAGCACAAAGTGTCATCGACAGATTCAGATGAATTTTTTAGGCGTGCATCAATTTGTGAGAAGGAGTTGATCGGAAAAACCTCAAAAGTGATTAAGTATCATAGTAATATGGCTACATCTACAATACATTGTCAGTGCGTACGAGATAATGCGCTCAAGTGAGGAGAATCGCAAGACTACGGAACGTGCTTACACACAACAGGGTGTTTTCGATTAGCTGAGTAATAAATATCCCAAAATTAAGTTAGAAGAAATTTTCTTCTCTCCGACGGGACTGCAAGGCAATTTCTACTCCTTTGACATTTCTGAATGTTAGCTGATCTAAATCTGGATAATAGTAGTAAGACAGATCATTTTGACCTAAAGTTTAGTGGAAGAAGCTGTTGTCAAACGGCGAGAGCCATCCATATTACGAGACCGAAGCGGTCCATGGAGGGATAACCAAGATGGACTGATATAGGGTAGGAAAGTCGGTTGTCGTTTGACGACAACAGGATTCGAAAATAAATCTGTCGGTGACATAGTTGCTTTTCCAGTCAAAAGTTGTTCGTGCACCTTGCTGGCAACCGTTGCATTTCAGGTGCGCATGTCATACTGAACTACACTCATTGCATTATGGTTTGATTCTATGCAAGTACGGTGTACGTATATCTTGCAACCTTATATCGTTTAGGTAGATGCGTCTTATTGATAATGCTCTGCGGTCTAAAATATACTATGCGTATGCACAAACATCCGAGAGAGTGTTGAGCCAGTCAAAATATGTCTATAAAGACGACATTATGTACAATATTCTTATATGAAAATAGCAACTAAAGCAACGAAAAGGTTTTGTAGCTAGGCAACCTGTTGATGTTCGGCTTAGAATTCGAGAAGACTTTTCATGCTCTCAAGCCGCCTAACTGAACGTGCAAAGCCACTCTGTTGACATCAATGGCTACTCAGCCAACGGAACTCTGGACGTTAAGCCAAACGAGAGAAACCGTGAGGCGTTCGAGCGCATCTGTTAACTGCTAGCACCCTTTCGTGCCCGAAATTCGGAATTCTCTATTTATCCACATTCACTTGTAATTGTGTAATTGTTTTACTGAGCGTATCGGTGCTATCACCGTCTACTGATCGATACACTAGAACATTTATGCGAGAACGGGAAAGCCAAGAGTCGACGATATTCGAAGGCGATATATAGAAAAGAGAACTCGGGATATTGACGATTATGCTGACAACATTTGACTCACGAATGGTTTGGTTAAGCGACAGTCGCTCAGTCAGTGGCAAGCCTTAGGCTATGTAAACACGCTTGCCGTTCCATAACGATGACTGTTTTTGGTAATAACGAAATTTCAGGTGGCACACGAAACGTAGACTGCAGTATACCTTATGTCGGGTTCTATACTCTAGTCAAAAAGGTGAGAAAGGATGCTTATTAGACAGGCAGGTACTTGCGTGATCCGAACAGCAATGTGTTTTTATTGGGTTCGGCCGTGCAATATGTAATTTTATAATCGTAAGTCTTTCGTCCACATTTTTGTCAAAAGTTGGAACATCTAAAATAGATTGTCATCCTCAATTCGCGATTAGAGACGTTCACTATCTGGGCATCGCTAGGGGGTTTCAATGGCTGTTTTCTAGAAAAAGTCGTTTCGGCTTCATTTCGGTTGCTAATCCAGAGAAGATGATGCGGCTCGCCTACACCAGGGAGAAATTCTATCTCGAATTAGCTGTCTCTCAATTGTGCGAGCGATGGTCGGGCAACTAAGTTCTGTAACATTTTCCAGATGCGTATATTGAGTTTAGACTAAGGGATCCGGCTTTTATGCTATTTGGAGATGTCTTCATTGTATCACCACCGCTACCAGCTCTACAAGGAAGTTACAAACAAGGAATGTATTATAAGGCCTACCGATTCCGCCGGAGAGTTGCGGGTAGCCACAACAACCGAAGGGCTCGGATGGGTTATTCCTCGTAGAACTCCAAGCACTCGTGCATGGCTTAATACATTGTCGGCTATATTAAGCAGTGATTCTGATTTGCTGCTTAGCTCGGGGTCGTAATTTACTGTGTCTGTATGTGCAGCTGTACTGTTTTGGTGAATACCTAACCGCTGTGATGAGAAGCACCGAGATAAGGGCTCGAAAAACACGAACACCTCAAGTTATCCGAGTTTACGGGCAAACTCAGTTTTCCAACGAAGCGAGCTAACTCAAATGTGAGAAGCGCCCTTCCTCAGCTGTGATCCACATGTCACCCAGCTGTGAACAGTATTCACATGAATCACTTTGGTCTATTTGAGGATTATTTAGTACGCAAAGTGGTACAACTATTGTGCGTGCGAGTTTATTTCCATACGCACAAAAACACGTGTTGTACCGTTACCACTGCGTATTAACATTCAACAAATCCAATACTTCCCCGACTTTGCACGTGGAGCCTACACGTCCGTATGAAGCTACAGAACATTTCTATAGATAGATGATGGCAGCACGGTCGCCATTGCTTCGTCTGTCTGTCTGTCATTAGCGATGCGCAGAGAATGGTCACAAAGCCAAAAAAGAGGTGAGAGACGACCTTGGAAAGCTTATTTCCATGAATCCTGTCCTGCGGCCAACAATTCCCCTTTTTTTGCTTCTCGGAGCCTCGACCCGGTTTTAAGGCTCGATGAGCAACGTTTCTCGATCAATTGGAAACGATTTTGAAGGCTGGTTCTGAAGTGTTTTTTTTAGCTAACTAGGAAAAGAGACTAAGGGTATCTACGAGTAAGTCTGACAGTCTTACATAGCACGTCCATAGATCCGCATTCAGATATATCTGCCAGACTATGTTACTATGTTTATTATTGTACTATGTAATTTGTTTAGTTTGAGCATTCCCCTGATGGACAAGTTCAGCTCCATGTGGTTGAATCAATATTGGTAAAATACGTAAAGGAGAACAACCAGGCTGATAAGAAAGATATGCCTCGTTTGCTGGCCAGTCGACAAACGTTTCGCAGGGTGAAGTTGGAAATTGCATTTTTACTTTTAAACATAACTAATATACCGTTTTTTAGCAGGCAACAACCATGTCTGTTAATAGGTAAGTTTTGATTTCCCTATGCGTTTTTCTAGCTATATTCTTAACGATTATTGTGTAGTCCACCTTCGTAGGCACTTCATCGTAATATCAAGAAACTTTAAAGACAAAATGCTAAACGCTAGATCTCGAAACCACTATGTTCATGTCAACCCTGAGATAATTTACTTTTATTGCGGCCAGCTGAATTAAATCAAGTACGGACATGACCGCTCTGCTTAGGCTCACGAATTCCCGATAGTGCAGACATGAGTTTCTGAGTTGTGCTTTGGAAGTGTAGGGTGAAGATAACGGGGTAAAGGGTAGCGACAATTTTGGAGTTGGGACGCTTTTTTGAGATGTGTTAGTGCAATGGAGTAATTTTTTATGCGACCGTTTTGAATCGTGTCGGGCGTACAAGTGATCAGCCATAGTTTTAGTACAAGTCACCATGCGGCGCTGCGGACCCTCCATAGGGGACGAGTTTCTTCCTCCACAGATTTCTGTAAGGTGAAGAAAGGAAAAGCTCTGTGTGACGTAGTAGCCATTCCTGACCACAAGCTGCCCAGCGTTGTAGACCTTGCTGCCGACTCTTGTGAGGCACAGCAGAAATACTCAGTGTTAACCTAAGTGGCATGGAAGGCAATTACGGGATTGCGTTTGCACAGAGGGGAACGTACTTTGTGACTACGTATAACATAAAATGGGCTCTACTCCGCTTACGAGAGGCAAGGTTGCTTTACACATACGCATCAGGCTACGGAATTGACTACGGGACTCTGCCAGTTTTTCGTACTTTTAAGGATGAATAGGTTGATGAAGTTCTGCTGGATTCTCGATCCCATCTTATTCCACGATACAGCCCTATCTGATTTTGGGACTTTGCTTCTTCTGGTACCTCGCTTAACCGCGTAGCGATGACTTCTGCACTTCTGATCCTTAGGAACGCGGTACTGGAAAGAGGAAAAGAGCAAGATGATATATCGGTTGCCATCAAGTTCGGCCCTGGGGAAGCGGAACGAGGGAAACGCCTCCAAAAAAGGCCTCGAAAGAAGGGAGCGCCATAAAGGACAGGTGTAACAGAATCCAGGAGATTATTAGGAAAGAGACTGCAGGGGACGAAAATGCAGGAAAAGAGCGAGATGCTTTTGTATGCACTAACAAAGCAGACGATCAGCGCGCAACAGCCGGCATAAAGAGGAGAGGGATGAAAAGACCGATGAAAGAATCGTCGAGAAGGAGAGAGTGAAAGGGGCATGGGTACTACTCGGAGTCTGTGAAAGCCTGTTTGCAGAAGCAACACTAAGGCTGAGGCTGATATCTAGAATTTGGTCCTCTAGCTAAGCCCGAAGAGCACGAAGTTGGAGATAGAGCGGCAACAAAACTACTAGAAGTTTTTACTAACACTAAAGCTAGTACTCGTAGGAATAGGGCGGGTGCAGAATAAGAAGAAGAAAAGTAGACGAAAATGGGAGAGCTGAGGGAGGAAATGACACAACTAAAGACACAGGCGGCTGAACTATATATGGCAGTTGACAAGACTAGTGGTAAGGAGACAGACAGGTGAAATGGCAAAACGGTTTGACGGGACAAGTGACTTGCTACGAAAGGGAAATCGAGGGCAGAGTCAGTAAGCTGAAAGAAATGAAGGACGCGAAGGACTTGATCCAGTAAATTGACTCAATAAGCAATGACTGGCCTGAGGCAGCTTTCAAGCGCTTTGAGCTTAAGATAAACGATATGACCAAGCAGACGAAGATGCGCGCGATAGTGACGTCGGAAGAAAATGAACAGGCAGTCCTGTTAGAAAATAGTGTAGGTAGTCCGTTCTCTGGAGAGGGTGGCGCCGGCGACGTGGCGGTCCGTAACACTAATGATGCCGTAGAAGTCATCGTCTGATCCCACGATGATTTGACGTCCTCCTCACGGTTGCTCGTCATGGGCGTTATAGGCAGCGTAGAACAAATGTTATCTCAAACACTATGATGTCTTTACATGATGATCAGAGAGGCCCTGAGGCTTGGGGTAAAATCACGATTCCTCTTATTCACATCATCGAGGGGAAGCGGTTACTGATGACTAAAAGGGCACTAGAGCTTTGTTGCAGAAAGAGTGGGTTGTGGGGGGAGATCAAGCTCACAACAGGAGCGAGGATAAGGGTTGTCGAGAGGGAGCGGCCAAATAAAGACATACACAGCACTATCAAGGTCAAGGTGGGGGAGGACACAACTCTGGCGGAAACATCCGGGGGGCAAGGCGGTATAAAAATTTCGATAGAGTACGCTTAAGGAACGTCAGCAAAAACATAAAGGAAGACCTCATCATACGTTTAGAAGACCACAGGAAGGAAGCGGGAAAGGTGATCTCTGATAGCATCAGCAGAGAGGCATTCAGAGGTAGACTGTCTAAAGGTGGCTTTCTCAAGCACCGTTGTCCTCAGGGGAGTCGATCCTTTACTGGATGAAAGTGGCGTAAAAAACGATCCAGGAAGCGCCTTGTCTGTCCGAAGATATGCTGCTTAAGGCGATCGAGCCGCTGCTCAACACGGCAATCGTTTGGCGCTCACGGGTAGTGGCTCCTCAGGTAGTGGCGAAACGGTTCCTGGAGTTTAGAACCATACGCCTAAAAGCCCGATTGTACAGATCGGAGGAATGTATAAAAGTCCCCACCTAATTCAACTGCTAAACGTCGGGCTGCAAGGCGTCGGAGTGCAAACAACAGATTAGATCCAAAAAACTTTGCTATAGATGGGGTGGGAGGACCTGGCGAAGGAATGCCAGGCTAAGCAGGTACGGTGTCGGGACTGTGACACAGGGGGCTACAAAGAGGAAGCAGATAGTACCCGTCTCATAGGAACGCTAAATAGGGATTCACCATAATTCTAAGAGTTTTTAGAGGAACTGCGAGAAAACATCAGAAAACAGAAGCCTCTAGTCCCGCGAGTCCATCTGCCTCTTGGAAATACTTGAGAAGGAAATAATTGAGGAAGAAATACTTGAAAGAAAATACTTGTGGGTGTTTTGGTTAACAGGACGAACTTTAGAAATAGAGAAAAAATTATTAGGTGAGGCAGGTGAACATTTAGCTATAAATCGAGTTTTGGAGAACGAGAAGCCGTATAAAATTAGGGATTTCGTATTATGACTTTATTATTTGTTAAGAACGTGTTCAATATCATGAACTCGGTAGTTACCATGAAAGCGCTAAAAACGCATACCGCCGTACCTCCGCCAGGTGATCTTTTCATACTTAAAGGATCGCAGAATGCTTATCGAGGGCAGGAGCGTATGGTCACCGCTGAGGCGCTTTAGAATTCGATCATATGCTTTGGAATCTGACCTGTAATGATGCGCTACGAATGGAAAATTTCCCAAAAGGTGTGGAGATAGAGACAGAAGGTCCCAAAGGAGAGAGAGCTGGCGTACGCCGATGGCCTTGTCATTTTGGCTATATCTATGACAAAAAATGCTTTATAGGACACGGTTAATAAAGCTTTAGGCAGCGTTACTTCGCGTATGGGTCATAACCATTTTTAGCTGGTGTAAAACAAAACCATTTGCTCTGTGTGTAATAGGCCTCGGGCAAACGGAGTCAGCCTTGTAGAAGCGAGCCAACCGTTTTTCATTACGAAATAGGTGAAATATTTCGGGGTCGTTTTCGACACTGTACTATCTGGATTAGCACACGTGTTATACGTTTCGGCAAAGGCAGAATGCTTGGTAGAATGAATGGACGAGAGCGAAACCAGGGAGACGGCCAAGCGGAGCTGAACTAGAATACCGATTTTCGGTTTGCCTCGGACGGGATGCTTACGTACGAGCTGCCCATGTGCTGTGCAGTCATGGACAGTACCCAACGTACAGAGTTGAAATTAAGAAAAGTCCAGAAATGTGTTCTCTGTGATATCGAGGAAGGACAACGTCGGGAGTACAGTTTAAACTGCAGAGCACTAGAGGAGGCAAGAGGAAAGAAATTTTGTCCGGAAAAAATAAACGAAAAGTATTAAGAAAATAGTTTACATTGTAAAGAGCCAGGGCCAGAGGCCAGGACCGAGGTAATAAGCTGGTGGAAGACCATAATGGGTTTTAAGGCGAAAAAGGTCCAGGAGAAATCGGAAGGCTAGAACAACTGGCAGGATACAGACAGGCAGGATATAAGGGGATAGGAAAATAGGTCGAAAGGAAATGCTAGGAGAGGCCGGAGGGAGCGCGGGAGGAGGACACCAAACTCAAATTCTCGACGCACCCACCCTGGCAAAGGAAACAGTAAACAGGCATTGATCCCCTGTTATAGTCGGACGCAATTGACTTTAGTTAAGGAGCACATCGAGGCAGAAAGAGAAGGAGACTAAAAGATTAATAGACATGCATTAATTTGAGAAAAGTTTTTTAAGTGAGGTCTTCCATGGCTTTGAAGTAATTCTAGCGCAGTATTGAACTCAGAGGGTAAGGGGGAACTAGGATTTTTTTAGGTTTGTTAGCCTCACATTAATCACTGGCAGTCAGTGAAGTATAGACATTAAGCCTTACCCAAGTCCCCTCAAAAAAGACTTAAACCTCTACAATCATTTGAATTATTTGTGTTCGAATTAAAGGTTCCTTTTCGTACTGCTGTACTGTTCTACGACACGTTCCATTGTACTGCACACCTACGATGTCATCGATTTGCTGGTCTTATATATTTCGTCAGAATGTATATATAATCATCTTAAGAATCCGAGAAGTCTGTAAAAAAATGTCTGGATGAAAAAAATACCAAGCTGCAACATCTAATATTGTCTAAAATTATTTGTCACACTCATTCGATTTTGCAGTCAGATTTGAACCTTTTTGGGCAATTTGTACATAAACAAATACTCTATACATAATAATGTCTATACATAATATCTGACAGGAACAAATATTTACATACTTGTGTGCTACGGAGCCTTCAAGATAAGCAGGCTGGCTACAGGTCAGCTTGCGCTGTAG
Organism: Tropilaelaps mercedesae; assembly: GCA_002081605.1. Lineage (NCBI taxonomy): Eukaryota > Metazoa > Arthropoda > Arachnida > Mesostigmata > Laelapidae > Tropilaelaps > Tropilaelaps mercedesae. The sequence continues at coordinate 14,860 of MNPL01006816.1, read as the reverse complement.
TTTCTAATTTTAAACAAATTAAGAAGCCAGTAAACCACTAGTTCTCGTTACCCTGTCAGTTCTATCTAGTATGGTTGGAAAAATTCGAACCAGTTGTTAGTGCTGTTATGGGTTGTACTTTAAAAAATGAGTGAGCCTTGTCGGTCGCAATGAACTCGCTATAAACCGACTGATGGCATGCAGTAGAAGAGGGCACGTACACGACGTCGCTAGCATATCCAATATGACCGGATCTTCCATGCCATATGCAATGAAATGCATGCTTCATGAACCGTCACCTTCGTTTCACGGCGGAATCTACGTGTCCTAAACTGTATCGGACAGAGATTTTATGAAATAGAAAACCGCTGCATATGGTATCAAACGCTCGCGCTGAGCATACATGAACACGTTATTTGAATCGTTTTGCAAGTTTGAACCTTTAGCCATCGGTAACAAGGCGTTATGGTTCGATTTTATCTCCAGTTAAAGCACGAGCAGGAAACTAAATTGACATGGACGCTCAGATCGAAACAAAATTTAGCCAAGGCTAAACACGCTGAATTTTCAAGTATCGATCTTTTAGCATTGACCACTTAGCAGCAATTCTAAATCTTTCCAATGTTTTCAAGAAAAGTTTTCAAGGAAAAATTTAGTTGTTTAGGTCGATTCACTGATACCGAGCAACATTCTACCCGCTTATTATGATAAGGAGCAAGGTCAATTAAGACACTGGAAAATGTGAACTTCAATTTATTAAAAGTGCTATGAAGTCTTGGCGTGCTTAAGATACGTCCTTTTATTAACTCATGCATGAAGTTACCCCTGTTTTGCAAAAACCCAATAGAAAAGTACACGATTCCACAAGTTGCAAAAAATGTGCATGCACCTACAGTCTGCGTCAACTGCTCGTTTGAATGAAAAAGTGTAATTAGAAAAGTGTTGTGCTTAACAGGGTGTGTAAATAGTACGTCGAAAAGGAATCGATGGTCTCAACAATTCCAATATATGGCCAACGAAGGCCTGATGTATGTTGGGTTAATGTTGCGTATTTTACTAGTATCTTTAAAAAGATTTAACGCTAAACAGATTGTCTTCTTTTATATTTGTCTATAAAAAGTTCTTATTTGTAGAAATCGCAATATATATATATATAGATATATATATATATCCATATGTATAAGCAGACCAAAGAAGGAGAAGCCTAGTTAATCCAGTGCTACTAGTGCAAATATATACAAACAATAGATATTGAGTATATTACGTATGTTTGATATTGATTATAGATGCTTACGTGGCACCTATATGCATATCCTAACAATGCTTTTGTTCGTTTTTGTATTGTAAGTAATCTGAGGGGAACTTACATTTCAAGAAAAAAGGGTTTGCCATTCATCGATCCGGAGATTACGCAAATCAAAAAGACGATACGGACTTGGTCGCAGGCATTTTCCGCATCCTCAGTTACTGCATTCTAGTAGGCCGTCTTAACATCAAGTACGGCTCGCTTGTTTCCGATGGATTCGCTATGGTGTTTCGGCCTGTTTCTTTAGGCTCTTCACGAATCGAGAGCTTGGCTTTCAGCGATTTCTCCCTATGTCTAGCGGTTAGTAAGCGACGCTTTTTGAGCAGTACCAATGAGCATAGAGGATGAGGATATAGTTTGTCTGACCATCCAGAACGTGTATGTGCAGATTCCCGATCATTTCACGCTCTACTCATCACAGATCGTATTTATAAGGAACTTCTAATGATGCTGAACGACTACGGGGATTATTACTAAGGGGGCATGATCCACAACCTTGCCAAAGTAGCAGACATGAAAGAGGGGGACTACTGAGAAAGGCGCACTTACCCATATAGGGTATCCTAAGGATTTCCACATATCCATGCATAGTAGAGTTATTGATTAGCCATACCTTTTCTCCTTTTATGGGCTTTCTGCAGAGCCTCTGGTGATGTAGCTTAGGTAGATCATTGGTAGAGCATGGTTGACGGCACATCGATAGAGCATGGCGCAACAAACAAGGAAAATGATTAACCTATTTATTAAAACGACGTGAAAGCAAAGAGCACCAAGGGATTAAAACTGAGAAACACGTACCAACGTAAGTATATCAGGAGATGCATTAATATATCAATATGACGTGCAAGAGTTATCGCCACCTTTGATAATTTTAACAAGCAAAGAGAGTCTCAAAAAAAAATCGAGGACGCTAAAGCGATGTTTATTAACCGGCTTCCTTCTCCAGTACTCAGTCGCTCGTTGTCTACACAGGCTTGCGCCTGGTTCACCACGTGTTCCTTCTAAGATATATGTGCCGTTATCTGATTGCGTTTCTGATGCCAAGTCTGGCTAATAGTTTACGAAGTAGAGTCCTCGTCTAACATATCTTCTTTCCTCATCATCTCCTTAAAATTCTTTCATTTTCACACGCTCTTATAAAATATTACATGCAATATGCAAGCTTAGTGATTATCACTGGACAATTCTTCTTTTGCGTTTCAATTTACCACCGCAATAGCAAGCCGGCAGGCCAAAGCAAGCCATGTGAAGCGGCCGCCTGACAAGCAACTTTTGCATTTGACCGTTGCCGTTAAGTGTAGGGCGGCATGACGTGGAAATTCTGCCTCTAAAACAAACTAGAAATGAGAGCTCTGCTCCCCGAAAAAAAATGCACCGAAGCAAACATAAGCCATAAAGACTGGGAACGGTAAACTCGAAGCAGCGCCGTTGAGAGAACCACGTACGGCAGGCATTCAGCAGTGAGTGCTCTGCATGTTTCTCCAACAAGATGAAGGGATATTTAAGAAAAAATCCAGAAATCTCTTTCCCTGCAAAATCACACTCAGCTTTCATACTGTAGAAACGACACGTTCGGCCTGGCGTTCGGCTTGCTGGGTTTGCCTTTTTCGTTGCAGTCTCTTACTTTTTTCTCTAACAATCTTCATGAGCACCACTCTAGTGAGATTTCGGAAGGCGCAAAAACGGCAAGTTGCTTCTTACAACCGATTCGAAAGATGCGCCCATACTTTATGGCATTACAGTAGCCGACCTCTTAGTCATAGCGGTGCATTGAGCATCGACTCTGGCTCGTTATTGGCTTGATTAGTTGAACTGGCAAGGGGATATGAATTCATGAATAACATAGATGGATTCAACTATTCATAACAACATAAGTGAAACTTAGGTTTAGGCGATTCTGGTGAACCACCTTGGTAGATATCGATGGCAGTACGATTTGTGCGTAGCGCTTGTTGTAAGCGAGCTCACTGCGAAAATATCTAAGTAAAACAATACGTTGCGCTTGTGAAACATTTATGCGAAAAAATAAATATCAAAGAATCATGCTTGAATATATATTTTTGCTTCTACATATAACGTTAGCATCACAGATAAATACGAGAACAACGATTACAACACAGTGGGATCAGACCTGCGTATATGGTAATCCCCGTTCTCTGGCATTTAATTCTGATTAGATAGTTGTATTTTAAAGCGTTGTGACTCATTTCGTGTGCTAACTTTCAACCACTATTCGCGCAGAAAATGCCGATAGAAATGACGGAACAATCGAATTTGAAGCATTACCTACTCCATTATTACGGAACACAGGTTAACGCATGACTACTTCTAGCCCTTATTAAGAACATTATTATTATTATTAAGAACAAGAATTATATGTTTGAAGATTTAGTCCACCCTAATTCGAATCATGCAAAGGTAAGAAGAAACAGAACGCGACAATAGCAGAATGCTGATGCAATTGTATCATCAATACACGCAGCTGTTCATTTTTGTTATAAATGCTTTGATAATTAGGCGCAGCCATTTGCGAGAGCAATGATCGTCACACACAAGTGCACACAAAAGCATAAAAGGAGCGGGAGCAGCGAAAAGCTGTAGCTAGTGCAATATAATCAAATTCTAGCCAGTCCAGTTCTCTAACTAAGATAAAAAAAAACGGTGTTCTCGTAAGGGTCAGAGATGCACGGGTGGCGGTTTAGGCAAGCGGAAAGCCTGGCATTAAGAGACGCGGCAGAATGGATCAACTACTGCGCGACCTACCCTGCGTAAACGCCAGCTCCCTCTAAAGCTAACCCGCCAATCTAACGGAATGTGGGCCTCACACTTCTACTAGCCCGTAGTTGTCTAGTGTGAGTTAATAAAAAAAGCGCCCTTTCGAAGTCCAGATACTGCGTTCATCCATGCAACTTGTTATGATAAGAGCCAAACGGAGGGTGAGTTCGCACCACTGATGTTTAAGGCGTTCGAGGCGCTCGAAGATACAGGACGGTGCAAGGCGGAGCGGCGGAAGCCAGGAAGAGCCTATGAAGACTCTACCGCAAGTTTCTTCCGTCAGCTGCAGACTCCGTCTGGTCGGCCTCGCTCACGCGATACTCCAGCGGGATAAGGGCTCAGTGCTTTTGCACTGGTGCTGCTTGTAGACGCGGTGGAAGTAGTTAAGGGCAGAAATGCTTACGTAGCAGCGTTCATTACTGCGGTGCCATGCGGAAGACGATGGAAGTAGGAACGCCGGCAGACGCTCACAGACGACGAAGAAGAAAACAGACAATGTTCCCTGACGGGCTCCCTAACACGGCTCATCCTCACTCCGCCTACTTTTGCAATAGCCTCAATAGAAAAAGAGAGAAGCAACGCGTTATACAACCGAGTAACGGTCGACTACGACGTGAATGACGACGGATGAGCTTTCTTAGCTATGTGTTGCTTGCACCGCAACTATTTTACCTGGACGTCAAGCCCCACGGGTAGTGACCAAACGAAATATCAAGTAAATTATCCAAGCTAACATCGTGGCTAGCGGTGAGAAAACGCGAGAGGAAGAAAGACATCTCGCGGGCTAGAAGTACAAGCATATTCACAATCGTAATGGCATAGATGACGCCCAAAAACGGCAAGAATGTGACGAAACCAGTAGTAACATTGAGAACGATCATAGCAACTCTGTTGAGGTAGCAACGACGGTGACAACATTGGCCTACATACGATCGAAGTTGTTTCGTACTGCAGAAGACAATATCAGCCGTCGCCAGGACAACAACGACGAGGTAAATATCAACATCTCAGTAAGAACAGAACACGTATATTGTTTAACTATTGTTTGTAGATGACCAAGTGAAGGTGAGTTTGGCGGACGTTAGCCACTATTATCAACAGGAGTAGAGAAACCCTTCGATGGCTCGTACGAGTACAATCTCTAAGCAGCGGCAAAACTACATTGGACGCCTGTACTCAAAGCTAAAGGGGAAGATTACAGCAATGATCGAAAGTGATATTCATACTAAGGTGTAATTGTAATACAATAATGTAATGTTTCTGACAATTAGGCACTCCAACGTTGCACTCTTCTCTCAAACTCGCATGCCGTACATGAAAAACAAAAAGATCATTAAACAACTCCTTGTATTTAAGTTTGCAAATGGTTCAGATGCATTAGTTCATGCATATCATGCATGCTCAGAAGATATGTACCTTTTTAGCCGATTGAAAATTGCCCATCATGGTGTTGCCTTCAGGTAGGGATTCAAGAGGGGCGCGTCTTTACGGATCTGCATTTACCTTTAAAGAAGCAGGATTTACGCTTCGTACGCAGAAACGAAAAGTCTTTTACTTCACCGGGTGCAGAGGTCCCATACTAGTGTCACTCATTTGTCACGGTGCAGCAAAACCAAGCTAAAGCCGCCCTTATGTAACATACGCACACACAAATAAGCAGATGTACTCACCTTGAATTCTACCAGATTCGCTGGTTTTATTCCAGTTGGCTATTATGTGTCATCCATTATTCAAGCGAATATCAATTATTCTCACAGATGGGTTCACCCAACCAGGGAGGATGACAGTAGCAAAGGTGACGATTGCTGAGGCACTTGGACTCATCGTTGTTTGATTAACATCGGTTCTATTCGAGTTCATCAAGTAGTAACTACTAATGGAAAAAATTTTTTTTTATTGGAACGAGTTACACTGGGCAGGCATTCGCCCAGTATATGTCGCACACATTAAACAAGACGAGTACGTTCAACCGGTCAAAATTTAGACGTTCCTGCAGCCGTAACCCGTATTTGTATCTTAGTCAGGTTACGGGTTTGAATAAACTCATTTAGTGAAACCTGTTCAAATTTAATACAATGCACTACCCTCTGCTTTGTTCTCTTCTGACTAACGAATGTCTTTTTTGTCCCTGTCCATTAAGAGCTTTTTATCCCTGCATAACTACAAATTGTTAATTATATCTCGCTCGGCTCAGCAGGGCTACTGCTCATTTCTTAAATGGTTTTACCTTTGTGGCTACCCGACTTGGCGGTCATCTGCTCATCCTATCATCTGTATTGCAGTTAGGACAATTTCTACGATTTCCTGTCTTCGTGCTCAGCGGTGTAGCTCCCCATATGGTTGTATCGTGTCCCTGTGAAATGCAATGGCAGACCTTATCCTGGTACGGCAGACCGTCGAAGCGTACAGCGCCTCACACTAAGCAGCTAGCCCGGAATCAGGATGCCTCAGGGGACATGCATTTTACGTCCCATCGCCCATGCCTTTCCTGGAGACGCTTCATGGTCCCAAGGGCCTTTAGATCGTGGCAGAAGATGTGAAGAGTGGGCGGGAGAAGCTGAACAAACGTCAACGAGCCTCAAGAAAAGCCAGAGGAAAAAGGAGTAACGATAAAGCCAAACTCGATTTCGAGCTGTCCAACGTGCTACTACTGCGTGCAGGGTACCTTGCGCCATTCGAAATGCACGAACGACAGCAAACAGAGAAAACTACACCAAACGTGTAAGCCGGGGCTTTTCTGGTTGCCATCCCAGAACACGGAGGCAACGAGAAATGCAACGTACCTGTATATGCCTCTACTACACGTATCAACACCGCACACCAATACGAAATATATGGTCCCTCGAAGTCAATTCGTATCAATAAAAGGAATGCTATAAAATACCGTTGCAGACTGCTTACTATCCCAAGGTAAAAAAACGTTTATGTACGGTATCATCTACACCTAGCCAGATCTGTTCGGTAAAGTGCCAAGCCTGGTAATAATTTCTGTTGGTAAAAAGACAGGAAAGCTTTCGCCAAAGGAATTAACTCCCTCGGTACTCTCTCACCGGACAGGAGTTCGTCGCTCGTTGATGTTATGTGTCAATTAGGATTTGGAATGCCGCTTTTGCTATTGCCATCGGCAGCC